>UESW01000273.1:0-49887 GCA_900491605.1 Calamus simplicifolius | reverse complement strand
CGGAACCGGATTGTCTTTACTCATGAGTCTGCCCCGTCGTATAGGGTGGTGAGTTGCTTTGTCTTTATCTACTGAGTACACTTCTCAGCGTTGGGTTCGTCATTGTGATAGCCCTGGCCCCTGGGGTTCCCATGCTGCTCCAACAACGCACCGGCGTACGGTCTTCATTTCTTGGGAACCCCCTCCTTCAGGGTTTGTCAAAATCAATTTTGATGGGAGTGTTCGTGGTAGATCTGTCGATTGGGTTATGTCATTCGGAGATCTGATGGTGCGCTGCTATCTGCTGTGGTTTTAGTATCCTGGATTCCTCAGTGCTGCTTGCGGAGCTTTATGCTGCTTGGGCAGGGGTTTTCTGTGCTATTCGTAGCCTCGGCGCCTGTCGTATTATCTTGAGGGGGATGCTCTCACCGTGATCCGGTGGCTTCGTCAGGATCATTGTAACCAGTTGCCAACCAACCCTTTGATCTCAGACATTCGATCTCTCCTCTAGGCGGTTCAGAGCATACAGATCTATCATACCTATAGGGAAGCCAACTCAGCAATTGATTGGATTGTCGCGAGGGTGGCCGACCATTCTGGCTTCTGGCGCTGGCAGCCGGGAGACTGTTGTCCTCCTATCCTTACTCAACTTTTGTATTCTAATAGATTGGGTTTGTGTCACTCTAGATTGGTGTGATCACCCGATGTACAAAAAAAAAAAGCATCACTTTTTATGGAAACTACGACTGTTCCAAACATTAAAGGCAGTTTACAAACAGGAAAAAAAAAAAGAAGTAGAAGAAAAAAGCTCTAAAAGAACCTTGACTAGAAGCCTTAAAAATTTAGAATGGTTATTGTTCTTGCTGCTACGGAATTTCGTTCTCTGGCTTGAGTGCGGTCCATGTCAGATCCGAATGGCGATCTTGATCTTTTGTCTGGGAAAACCTGTAAGACAATTCCTGCATAGGAAGTATGTGGTGGCCCCTATGGAAGACCCTCCGATGCCAAAGTCAGTGGTAATTCTCAGCAAATAAATATAAGGAGAAGGTTCCTGCAGAAGACTCAATAATAGCCTCTCGAGAGCTGTGTACTTTGCTTGAGCTTTCTTGAGTTAAGATTGAGCATACTTGAAGAAGTCTTAGGATGAGGTATTTATAGACTGCTGGAATGATGACGGGTTATTACCTGACTGCTCGGATGTGTCTTGGAAAGTTAAAAACAGTATGATTTGAATCTGATTCAAATCTGGTTAGTTACGGGGCCGGTATGATTCGAAACCTATTAGTTACGAGGATCGATGGCGAAGGGAGCTGGTTGGTGTTCAAGATTTGTTATTTATGGGTGTTAGGCCATATTTGGCTTTATTTTTTTTTTTGATGCCGGAACCGATGTGATTGGAGTCCCACCAAGTAATCAACAATTTGAATTTTTGTTGATTGCGGTTAAAGGGTCATGTTTAGCTCCTTGTGTCGACTCTGGAAGCGGTGCTAGGGCTGACTCTGGAGTTGATGCCAGGCCGACTCCAGTGGTCGACTGGGTCCGACCCGGGTGTGAGAGTCGATGCTAGGGTTAACTTTGGAGTTGGTGCTAGGGCCGACTCTGGAGTCGGTGCTGAGGCCAACTCCAGTGGCCGATGCTAAAAGCCGAGGCCGATCGACTGGGTCCAACCCAGGTATGAGAGTCGGTGCTGAGGCCGACTCTGGAGTCGATGCTGAGGCCGACTCCAGTGGCCGACGCCAGAGGCCGAGGCCAGTGGGCCGACCCGGGTGTGAGAGTCAATGCTAGGGCCAACTCTAGAGTCGATGCCGAGGCCGACTCTAGTGGCCGACCCGAGGGCCGACTGGGTCCGATCCGGATGTAATTATCATTGCTTATGGGGCCTTATTATAGAGACAGCTCATCCTACCGAGGTACTGCGATAGCTCGATCTTGCCGAGACATAAGAGTAGTTTGGTTCGGGCATGGCAGTTTATCTTTTTCTAAACGTGATAGTTAGCGAATTAGAAACCGAAAGTGATCTAACCTTTCGCCGCATGCATGGATATTGATATAATAACAATTTTATCCCACATCAGTTTTTATCTCTTTGTTTTTTTTGAACTTCAGATACACTTTGTTAAGGTTATCTTGGTCATATAGGATTTATTCATTGCTTTTTTTTTAAGAAAAACATGCTAAACATTTCTTTTTTAAAAAAGAAAAGAGTTAGAAAAATTGTACCACTACCGAAACTCATTAGGCTCCATTCTAAATGTTAAAGCCTTCTAAAAGAGGCATATTTTTTTAGAATCCTGTATTCTTTCTTAATCAATAAAATCTACATACACTCGAAATTATAAGAGCTTAGAAAATGACCAGTTGCAAGTGCTCTCTCTAATATCAAGTCTGGGTTGTTGCTGATCGTGCAAAGTAAGGGTCCACATGGAACCAAAAAAAAGGAACTTAATAAATTTATCCATCAAATATATAAATAATAATCAAAGCACATTTGATTATAACATTATATTAATTTAAAGAACTGCTAAAGTTAAACTTCCTTGTACAATCTTCGAAAGAGACAGATTTTCAAAGAAGTTACAACCATGGATCAGTGACTACATTCTTTATGAAATTGTGAAGAGAAGTGATTGAATCATAACGGTACAAAGAAAGGAACTCAAGTAGGAGGAGTTCGAGCGCGTACCTGGACGATCCAGAGAAGATCTCAAGACGCCCAGATGCCACAAGCCGCTCTTGGTGCGAGGAAAAGAACCGCTGCCATTACGGTGGCGGACTCCCAGGCAGCGGTGATCGCCGGCGAGGCGAGTCACGGAGAGAGCTGGAAATTGGTTGGGGGGGAACAATTAATACGCGTCCCTTCAAATTCTGAAGAGACCATTTATATATAAACAACCCCTTGCAACATGTATTACGACACATTTATCCCAAAAAATAACTATAACTATAACTATATATATATAATTTTCAAAAAAATATTTTCTCTATCAGATTTTCTAAGTATAAAAGATGAATATTTCCATGTTGCATAACTACTATGACAAAAATAGCATTCAATTAATCATATTATAAAAATTTTATTTTTATATATTTTTTCAACAATATCAATGTAAAAGATAATCAGTTTTTTTTTTAATCTAAAGTATGCTTTATTGATACTATTGTTAGGCAAAATTCTAATCAAAGGGATATTATTGCAAAAATTAAATGTTTTGAGATTAAATATATGATAGTGAGTTTTCAAAATAATTATATAATAACCTTTGCTTATAAGATTACATATGCAAAATATCTTATACTTTTTATATAAAGTCAATGGGTACTGCTTAAATTATGCATAATTGGATGTGCGTGCCTTGTGCCTCATATGACTTGTGATATGAATTATTATGAGATTGTATATTGAATTATATTCTAATGTAATTAAAAAAATTAATTTATAAATAATTGAAAAACATAATGGAATAGATAGTAGTATACATTGGTATAATCATGAGATTTGATTGCCTTTGTGGGTTAGAGCATCGCTAGATGTAATTGCTACCATGGGTTGGAGCATGTTTTGGTTTGTTTGCCATTATGGCTAGAGCACAGCTCGATTTAGTTGTCGCTAAAATGCGGCTTAACTTGGTTGCCACTATGGTCTAGAGTAGAGCTTAATTTTTTTGCCCCTATGAGCTACAGTGTAACTAGTTTTGATAGCTTGCCATGGGTGAAACATGGCCTTTACAGGTCTAATACTATCTAGATATAAAATGATGAAACTTGATAACTTAATGAAAATGAACATTAGTACATAATTCTGATATTATGCTATATATATTATGTTAATCGTATATGAGTTAAGTGATTCATAATATTATTGTTATTGAATATATATTTTAAGTGATACGATTACTTGTTGATTTGGGATATATATATATATTATACCTTACGATGTGACGTAAAGAGATTCTTATTGGATCAAAGCTCATTGTATTACTTTTTTATTTTGTTTAGAACCACTTAAAGTAGGGGTGGCAAATTGTGTTAATGGTTCATAAATAAATTACACAACATGACCCCCATAACGAGTTTAATAATTTGGTCATATGTAGGTTGATATGAATATATGACCCATGTAACCTGTGTAACTTGTATAATTTATGTAACTAGCATAACCTATACAATATGTGTAACATGTTTAATATTAATTCACTCATAAAGTAATTATATATTCAAAATTATAATTAAAGTACAAATAAATTTTTTTTCATTCAAGAGAAAAAAGAGATATAAATATTATTGACCCACTTATTGATTTTGATGATTAACAAAAGCCATGAGTATATTTTTTTGTTATTAATGAAATTAACAAGTGTTTCAGAAACTTAGAAAGGTTAAGTTATTCAAATGATATATAAAATTACGTTTGAATCAGTTTTTTAATGGAACATTTCAAAGTTCAGATCTTAGAGCTGGCACCACTGTGTTTGGAGCCGACCCCAGGGCATATCAGAATAGTTCAATATTTTTGGCACGGTTCGGAGTCGACACCTGAAATGCTAGAGCCGACTCTAACCTGAGATACAGAGAAATGATTTTATGCGCCAGTTTTCGGAGCTGATACCCAAAGTTTCGGAGTCGACACCTGGAGTTTCGAAGCCGACACCTGAAAATTTTAGAGCCGACTCTAACCTGAGAACATAGAGTATTTTTGGAACATCGTTAGAGTCGACACCCTTGGAAATTAGAGCCAACTCTTGAACGTGTCGAGCCAACACCACAGTTTCTCAGAGCCGACTCCCCAACGACGTTTTGTTACTATTTCTGAAACTCGACTTGGAGCCGACACACGAAAAGTTGGAGCCGACTCCAACCTGTCAGAAACGGAATTTCAAATCTGTCAGAACGGATACCAACGGTAACATTTATTTACCTAACCCCCAACGGATCTATTTCTTTGCGTGAGGAAGCAATCTAAGTACATTTTCAACGACTATTTTTCACCTAATCTTGGATTAAAGAAGATTATAAAAAGGCATCGTCCGTTTCAAAACAGAGAATGAAAAAATAGAGAAAATAGAGAGAAGAAAACTGAAAAGAAAAAAGAGAAATCATCTAGTTTTCAAGAGGAAAAATCTCTGTGCTCAAGGCCACCAATAGAAGAAAGATAGAAGAGAAATCCAAAGGCATTTCAATATCAAATCCGAAGGTTTTCCACAGTTTTGAAGGAAAAGAGAAAGAGCCCTAAATCTTCAACTTCTCTTTAACAAGCTTTGGTCAAGAATCAAAGTTCAAATCTGTTTAGTCGATTCAGAAGAGAAGAGGAAAAGAAGAAAGAAGAAAAGCTCAACTTCAAATCGCTCCAAATCAGGCTTTTCTATTCTTATTTATTTACATTGCATATTTGCTCATTTGAGGAGCTATTAATTGTTGTAAACATTTATCAGAATTGCTTGTGTCCTAATTCAATCAGGGGATTGAATTAGTTGAGGTATTTGACCTTGGGGTAAGCTAAGAGTAGCTTATGTTGGGTTGTATGCTGGTGAACCCGTGAAAACCAGCTGGGTTCGTTGTGATCCTGTGTAAAAAACAAGTTCGAGTTGTGATCTTGCAAAATAACTCAGCTGTAATCAGGATGATTATAGTGTGGACTCAAGAGTTGCTTGGGAGTGGACCTAGGTGTAGATAACACCGAACCACTATAAACCTTCTTGTGTTTGTCGTGCTCATTACTCTGTCTCTCTCATTTATAGTGTTCATTATTTACTACATCACTTCACTTGGCCCATTAACTTAGTGAAATTGGTTTTTAAGTATAAAATTTTTTAAAGAACCCAATTCACCCTCCCCTCTTGGTTGCCATCTAGGCCAACAATTGGTATCAGAGCCTGTGCTCATTTCGGCTTGATTTAATAATCAAGAGCTAAAGATCCAAATGGTAGCTCAAGCTGAATCATCTTTTTCTGAAGGTCAATCCACAAATCAACCTCCTTTGTTTAGTGGAATAAATTATTCTTATTGGAAAGCTAGAATGAAAATTTTTATTCAAGCTTTAGATTATGAACTATGGAATGTCATTATTAATGATTCTAGCACTCCCACACACATAGTAGATGGATCTATCGTTCCTAAGCCCGAAAGGGATTGGAATGAGAATGATAGGAAAAATGGCTCAGCTTAATGCCAAGGCCATGAATGTCTTATACTGTTCTTTGGATGCAAATGAATTCAATAGAATATCTACTTGCATTTCAGCCAAAGAAATATGGGATAGGTTGGAAGTTACTCATGAGGGTACCAACCAAGTTAAGGAATCTAAAATCAATATTCTAGTGCACAAATATGAACTTTTTAGCATGGAACAAAATGAGTCAATCACATGCATGTACACTAGATTCACTGATATTGTAAATGGTTTAAAAGTCTTGGTAAGACTTATACTAACTATGAATTAGTGCGCAAAATTCTTAGGTTTTTTAAGATCATGGGAAGTCAAAGTGACAGCAATCCAAGAAGCCAAAGACTTGAACATTCTACCTTTGGAAGAGCTACTTGGATCCCTAATGACCCATGAGCTAACAATGAAACAACATCAAAGGAAAAGGTGAAAAAGAAAAGAACAATGCACTCAAGGCTGCAGAAGATGAAAAGAGCAGCAGTGAAGATGATGAAGATGATGATGAGACAGCTCTCCTTGCTAGAAAATTCAAAAAATTTATGCAAAGAAGGAGACCCTTCCACAAGAGAAAGTCTGTAATAAAAATGAAAGGAGAAAGAGAAAGAGAAAAGGATAAGGACAACGATAAGGATCCCTTAATATATTATGAATGTAAGAAGCTAGGACATTTTAGATCTGAATGTCCTCAATTAACGAAGGGATACAAGAAAAAGAAGAAAGCCTATGTTGCAACTTGGAGTGATAGTGAAGAGTCTTCATCCGAAGAAGAACAAAAGAGGTTGCCAACGTTTGCTTCATGGCAAACGACGATAATAACGTAAATTCTGAAACCCCCAATGATGATTTTACTTTTGATGAATTGTATGACGCTTTTAATGAATTAGTTAGTGATTTCAAGATTTTGAGAAACAAGAATAAATCATTGAAAACTGAAAATTTAGATCTTCTCAAAATAAAAATAAACTTGTTTTTGAGATCAAAAGTTTGAAATCTGAAAAAGAAGACATATTGAAGGAAAAAGAATTAATTTCTAATGAAAATCTTAATTTGAAGAAAGAAGTTAATAAGTATAAGAATATTGTTGATAAATTTATAAATAGCTCGAAAAAAACTTAATTTACTATTGAACAATCAAAGAGCTGTTTTTGATAAAGCTGGTTTAGGGTATATACCACATATGAAACAAAAATATGTCAACAATTTCTTGTAAAGAAAAATGATATTTTATGTTATCATTATAACAAAAAGGGACATAAATCTTATGAATGTAATTTCAAAATATCTCATAAGAATTTAAGTCTTAAAGGCAAAAAAATATGGGTTCCAAAAGGAACAATCTTTATTGCTACTAACCATGAAGGACCCAAGAAGGCTTGGGTACCTAAACATAAGATTTGATTGTGTTGCAGGAGTGTCTTGCGGCCAAAGGATTAAAAGGAAATGGTATCTTGACAGTGGCTGCTCAAGACACATGACGGGTGACAAGGAGCAATTCATCACCTTTGAAATCAAAAGAGGAGTTGTAACTTTTGGAGATAATAGCAAAGGCCAAATTATGGGCTTTGGTAAAATTCAAATCACTCCCTCCACTTTTATTGAAAATATTTTATATGTAGATGGATTAAAGCATAATTTAATTAGCATTAGCCAACTGTGTGATAAAGCTTCAAAGTTTCCTTTAAAGCTTCTATTTGTACTGTATCAAATCCCATTGATAATAGCATTATATTTATTGGAAATAGAAATGGCAATATATACTTAATTGATTTAGACAATTTGTTTATTTGTAATCATTGCTTAATTACTGATAATGCTAAAGTAAATGAGATTGGATGGCTATGACATCGTAGACTAGGTCATGCAAGCACACACTTAATTTCAAAATTGATTAGAATGGGTTTAGTTAAAAGACTTCCAAAACTAGATTTTGAAAATAATAGAATTTATAATGCATGTCAATTTAGAAAATAAACTAGAAATTCTTTCAAATCTAAAAATATTGTTTCCACTACTAGGCCACTCGAGCTACTTCATATGGACATTTTTGGACCTACTAGAACCACTAGTCTAGAAGGAAAGAAATATGGTCTTGTGATAGTAGATGATTATTCTATATTTACTTGGGTATTATTTTTAGCTCACAAAGATGAGACTTTCCCTATATTTCTGAAATTTTTTAAGAAAGTCACAAAGGAGAAAAACAACACCATAATGTCTCTTAGAAGTGATCATGGAACTGAATTTGAAAATTATTTGTTTGAAAATTTCTGCATTAAAAATGGCATTCATAATAACTTTTCTGCACCTAGAACACCTCAACAAAACAGAGTTGTAGAAAGAAAAAATAGGACTCTAGAAGATATGGCCCGTACCATGCTATATGAAAGCCAACTCCCAAAGTATTTCTGGGCGGAAGCTATAAACACGGCATGTTACATCCTAAATAGAGCCTTAATTAGATCAATTCTTAAGAAAACTCTCTATGAATTATGGCATAATAGGAAACCTAACATTAGTTACTTTCATGCATTTGGTTGTCGATGTTTTATTCATAATAATGGTAAAGACAATCTTGAAAAGTTTGACGCTAAATCTGATGAAGGTATCTTCTTAGGATATTCCACTTCTAGCAAAGCTTATAGAGTATTTAATAAGAAATATTTAATTGTAGAAGAATCAATTCATGTAGTATTTGATGAGTCTTTAGCATCAAGTTCTGAAAAGATTGATGATGAGGAAGATACAAATTTGCTTGAAAGAGATATTAAAAAATTAAATATAGATGTATCTTCAGATCATGAACCTGAGGCTAAAGATAATGATTCACCTAAGGATGTGTTATTGATACTACTTGTAATGATGCAGATCTACCTACAGATTGGAGATATGCTTATGGTCATCCCAAGGAATTGATTATAGGTGATCCATCTCAAGGTGTAAGAACTAGATCATCAATGAGAAATATCAATAATCATCTTGCATTTGTATCTCATATAGAACATAAAACTATCGAGGAAGCCAAAATTTGATGTTAGCTATGCAAGAAGAATTAAATCAATTTACTAGGAATAAAGTATGGACCCTTGTAGATAGACCCAAAGATCATCCTGTTATAGGATCTAAATGGGTGTTTAGAAATAAATTAGATGAAAATGGCATAGTAATTAGAAATAAAGCTAGATTAGTTGCAAAAGGATATAATCAAGAAGAAGGAATTGATTTTGATGAAACGTTTGCACCTGTTGCTAGATTAGAAGCAATTAGACTATTACTTGTATTTGCATGTCATATGAACATTAATTTATTTCAAATGGATGTGAAAAGTGTATTTTTAAATGGATTTATAAATGAGAAAGTTTTTGTAGAACAACCACCTGGTTTTGAAGATCATGAATTTTCAAATCATGTTTTTAGATTACATAAAGCACTATATGGTTTAAAACAAGCACCTAGAGCTTGGTATGATAGGTTAAGTAAATTTCTAATTGAAAATGATTTTTCTAGAGGAAATGTTGATGAAACCTTATTTTTGAAAAGAAAAGATAAAGATTTATTAGTAGTACAAATCTATGTAGATGATATTGTATTCGGTGCTACTAACGATCTTCTATGTCAAGAATTTGCAAAGTTAATGCAGGGTAAGTTTGAGATGAGCATGATGGGAGAACTTAACTTCTTCCTTGGACTACAAATCAAATAAGAAAGAGAGGGGATCTTCATCAATCAAACAAAGTACACGAAAGAAATTCTCAAGAAGTTTGGTATGGAATTAGTTAAACCTCTTGGAACACCTATGAGTCCTTCATGCAAACTGGATAAAGATGAAGATGGTAAGCAAGTTGATCAAAAATATTATAGAGGTATGATCGGTTCACTACTTTATTTAACGGCAAGTAGACCTGATTATGTTTGTTGTTTGCTTATATGCTAGATATCAGTCTGAACCTAAAGAATCTCACTTAATTGCTGTAAAAAGAATTCTAAGATATTTAAGTGGAACTAAAAATGTAGGACTATGGTACTCTAGAGACTCAACATTAAATTTGATTGCATATTCTGATTCTGATTATGCTAGTTATAAATTAGATAGAAAAAGTACAAGTGGAGCATGCCAATTTTTAGGTAGTAACTTAATCTCTTGGTTTAGCAAAAAGCAAAATTCGGTTGTATTATCAACTACTGAAGCTGAATATATTGCAGCTGGAAGTTGCTGTGCTCAAATCCTTTGGATTAAGCGACAACTTGAAGATTATGGTATAATACTTGATAAAACACCAATTAAATGTGATAATACTAGTGCAATAAATCTAACTAAAAATCCTATTCAACATTCAAGAACAAAACACATTGAAATAAGACATCATTTCATTAGAGAACATGTAGCTAATAATGATATTTGTCTTGATTATGTTTGTACTGATGAACAATTAGCGGACATATTTACAAAATCCCTAAGTGAAGAAAGATTTTGTTATCTTAAAGAAGAATTAGGAATTTATGACCCATCGGAATGATTTTGAAACTTCTAGGTATGGCTATCTAGAATTCAATTATTTTCTTGAAAAATCTTTTGTGATTCTAAGGAAAACTGATCTAGATATTTGAACCCTTTGATTCACCACATTCCAAGGAATTTCATTCAAAATTTATTGATTATTTGACAAGTTTCAGATCCTTTGGAAATCTATTTTTTTTCACTAAAACTGTCTTGGAGTCGACACCTCTATTTGTGGAGTCGACACCTGCCTGTGTAGTTCTCTGTCTATGACCTTGGAGCCGACACCCGCTTTTATGAAGCCGACTCTAATTCGGGCACTGACTGTGTTAGTGACTTGGAGTCGACACCCGGCTTTACAGAAGCCGACACCTTGTGGTCCCAGGTTGACTATATTAGGGTAGAGTCGACACCTATTCGACCCATTCTATTCCAAACTCTTCCAAAACTCTCTCCAAATCTTCCAAATCCTAGAATCTTTCTAATCCATCACTCCCTAGCAATCTATGGCACCTAAGTGCCGAGGATCGGTATTCGGAGCGACCGTGACGATGGGGAAAGGACAGTGAGGCATCCGGCACGTCAACCTTCGCCTAGTTCATCTTCTATGTCGTCGTCCTCCACTCCTAGTGCCATCCCTAGTTCTTCTTCTCCACATGTAGATCTCTTAGCAGGGAAGGTTATAACAATGGGAAGAAAAGTGGATTTCGGATTTTTTGAAGCAGAGGGATTCTCTCTTGGAAGATAGCTTAAGGAGATGGGACTAGAGAAGGTATGTTCCCTAGATGTTCTTACTTATCCAGCATTAGTAAAGGATTTCTATCTCAACTTGACTAGAGGAGACAGAGGCCTTGTTAGTTTTGTGAGAGGAACTAGAGTTCACCTAACTAGTCAGAATCATACCATAGGATAGGGTTGACCCTCTTATTGCTAGCCTCAATCATGTACCAAATCATCATTCCAGGTAAGTTTATTGGTTGGCCAGTCCTACAGAATCTATTACTACAACATCCCTCTCGAATACATACTCAAATCGTCCGATCTTGGGGAACAAAATTTGCTACAAATATTATGTAAGTCTCAAGAGTGGCAGTTGATTAGTAATTTCTTCAAATTCAGCCACCTCTCTGCCAAGTAATCTTATAAGGCCTCACCTTTTACATGGGAGTTGGCAATAGGTCAACCCTACCCTATGGTATGATTCTGACTATGGCCTTTCAGAGCCAAGGTGTAATATATTGGATAATGAGCCTTTAAAGAGCCTTAGACATACAGACTATTATAATAAGGCTACCTTGCACCGTATGGGCTTCGTGAAGATCAATGGCAAATGGGAAAGGAAGAAAATCTGGATGATTGTACAACTGAGGCTAAGACTATGGCGCCTGGTCCATCAGTTGCAGGACCTTCAGCGAGACACCCTTCGCCTGGCCCCAGTAGTCCTGCACCTCCTGCACCAGCACCTGCACCCACATCTTTTGCTCAGGCATCTACTAGTTTTTCTGAGACTCAGTTGGAGCAGCTGAGAGAATTATTTATGAGTCATGAAGCTAAGATGAAAAATGAACTTGAGAATCATCTTATGGGAATTAGGCAGCATTTTTATTCTTTGGAGGATAAGATCAATGTGATAGAGTCATCCTTGAGCACATCTTCTATTACCTTGATGAAAGACATAAGGTTGATATTTGATAAGATCAAGGATATTGCAGGTGACTCTGACACCTATTCAAAGTGCAATGCAGAACTTCAAGAAAAAGTTACTGTTGCAGCTGCTTTAGTTGAAAAATGCTAAATGATTTTATGAAAATTCAAGAGAAGGGCATGAGACAAATTTAGAAGAGTTGAAAAGAATTCTAAGATTTTGAGATGTTGCAAGCTTGTTTTTCTCTTGAACTTTAGTTTGTACTTAGGACAAATTATGTACTTTGATGTTTTGATGTATTTTGAAGTAATATGAATGATGTAATGATGTATTTTGCAATGAATTAATGAATATTCTGAATGACTTTGTATTCATTGAATGTTATCTTGAATCCTGATTGAAGTATTTTTGATTTTGACTTAAGCACTTCTTTCTTAACCTTTTTGTTGATAACAAAAAAGGGGGAGAAAGGTTTGTTTATGTATATGCATTTAATGTTAATAACATATATGAGAAAGATGTTTGTATATGTTAAGTGTTTGGTTAGAACATATATGCATTGAATTCAAATAAACTTAATTTGGTTATTGTTGAGGGATAAAATTGCCATTGCGTTGATAACCGTGTGAAGGGGCTAAGATCACCCCAGCCCCCACTTGCTACGCTGTGCCTATAAAGAACAAGCTAGCTAGTATGATCCGGCGGATCGAGCAACCCATAGCTCGGTTTTTCCGGGCCATCCATAGCTCGGCTTCCCGAGCAACCCATAGCTTGGTTCCCCCGAGCAATCCATAGCTCGGCTTCCCCGGGCCATCCATAGCTCAGTTTCCCCAGGTCATTCATAGCTCGGCTTCCCCGGGCAACCCATAGCTCGGTTCCCCCGAGCAACCCATAGCTCGGCTTCCCCGGGCCATCCATAGCTCGGCTTCCCCGAGCAACCCATAGCTCGGTTCCCCAAGCAACCCATAGCTCGGCTTCCCCAGGCCATCCATAGCTCGGCTTCCCCGAGCAACCCAGAACTCGGCTTCCCCGAGCAACCCATAGCTTGGCTTCCCCGGGCCATCCATAGCTCGGCTTCCCCGGGCAACCCATAGCTCGGTTCCCCCGAGCAACCCGTAGTTCGGTTCCCCCGAGCAATCCATAGCTCAGCTTCCCCGAGCAACCCATAGCTCGGTTCCCCCGAGCAACCCATAGCTTGGCTCCCCCGAGTAACCCGCGAGCAATCCATAGCTCGACATGCACCTCCGCGGAACCTGGTGCGGGAGAGCCCAAGTCTAGTGTAACAGAATCCCAAACGAAGAATCATATCGAGGAGTGGCCTAGGGTCTGCAATAATGGCCTAGGACCTACGCAGTCATTGGATCTCAGGCCATCAGAGAGCTCTCCCAGCCATCGATCCTTCAACGGACAAGATACGGATCCCATCGGCCTCACAACGGCTTGATTCAAATCATCTCCGTATCCCAACAACCTTCGAACCTTCCAGAAGGCGCTCAAGATTCAGGTGATTGCCTATAAATAAGATACTCCTGGATTCTCTCAGGTACACGCGCAAGCTCCCGTACACAGCTCCTGGCTCAATCTCAGCATCACTCTCTCTTTCACTGCTCCCCCTTTTCCTTTTCCGCCGTCGGCGCTCCGCACGAGCTCCCGATTGGCCGCCCCCAGAGGGACTCCCTAGAGAGATCCTTCTCCTCATTTCTGTTGATCGTCGATCCCCACTGACTTGAGCATCGGAGGGTCTTCCACGGAGGGCTACCCCCAATGCCTCTCATGTGAGGACTTCTTTGCAGGTCTGCCCAGGAGAAAGCCCGATCAGGAGACCGATTGCGCCCTAGTCGGAGGATAGATTCCGACAGCAACAGATTGGCGCTAGAGGAAGGGCCTCAAGTC
Organism: Calamus simplicifolius; assembly: GCA_900491605.1. Lineage (NCBI taxonomy): Eukaryota > Viridiplantae > Streptophyta > Magnoliopsida > Arecales > Arecaceae > Calamus > Calamus simplicifolius. Next base: position 35,715 of record UESW01000273.1, on the reverse strand, counting down.
CCATTAAAACTTGAAGAAAGGAGATAAGGATCTCAATCCGAAAGAGAACCTCTCCAATGGCTAATCGGAGAAGAGCAACTTCTGAAGCCCAGGACAAAGTCGCCTCCCAGAGACCTGATCCGATGAGTAACGTGGCGCCGCAGCAGCCGCCAGTCGAGACCCCGTCGCCGCCAGCTATCCCGATGACCTAGGATCAGTTCGCCAGGCTGGTCCAGCAGGTCCAAGCCCTGACCCATCTGGTTCAGGAATGCCTCGCAACTACCCCTGCTCCACGCCTCCTGAGGAGGCCGTAGCCCCTTTCTCTCCGGCCACCTCTTCTTTTGGTCCGCATGGAGCCACGGGCCCCCCACACCGACCCAAAGAGGCCAGACCAGTCCCGCAAGGGGGTTGCAACATGGATCTTCCCAGATCTTGGTGGGCTCGGTCCCTCTCTCCGGAGTCCTCCCGCCACGATTCGATGCCATCCCAGCGCTCTCCTCGCTCGGCCCCTCCTCTTACATCTGAAGAGGAGATCCGCCAACAACTCTAGGAGATGCGTCAGGAGCTGGACGCCGCCAAGCAGGCTCATCCGCCTTAGCCCAAGGCAGAGCAGGGCATCCCCTTCTCCAAGGGGATCATGAAGGAAGTGATTCCCTCCTATGTTCAGCTACCCGCCATTGAGCCCTACCATGGCTCTTTTGATCTGGATGATCACCTCAGTAACTTTCGATCAATAATGATGTTCCACGGAGCATCAGACGTGATCCTATGCCGCGCTTTCCCTTCCACCCTCAGAGGATCTTCCCAAACCTGGTTCAACGCCTTGAGACCAGGTTCCGTTGATTCATTCGACGAGCTGAGTCATATTTTTATTGGCTAGTTCGTCAGTAGCTGCCATCACCGACGAAGATCCGACTCCCTCTCTGAAGTTAAGCAAAGAGAGGGGGAGTTCTTGAGAAATTACCTTGGCTATTTCAACAAGGCCATACTGGAAGTGGACCACCTTAATCATGAGGTGGCTATGTCTGTCCTAGCGGGGGGAGTTTTGAAGGAGAGCGACTTCTACCTGGCGATGGAGGTCAGCTATCCCCCGAACCTCTCCGATATGATGGCCCTGACAGACAAATACGCTAGGGTTGAAGAATCACGGAGAGTTGCCCGCGCCGAGCTGGTGAAGAAGAAAGAACCTAAAGGTTCGGACAGGCACCGACCTATCCGTCAGCCAAGCCCGCCTTGTCACCAAAGAGCTCCCCCACCGCCACCAAGAAATCGCTCCTGGAGCCCGCCCAGGCGATTCGACCGATACACAACCACTCACTGTTCCTAGGGCGCAAATCCTCATGGAGATAGAGCGCCAGCTCCCCCGATCAGCTCCTCTCCGAGGGAACCCAACTCGGAGGGACCCCACCAAGTATTGCCGCTATCACCGGGAGCATGGCCACGACACCGAGGAATGCTGGCAGTTGAAGAATGAAATTGAGAGGCTAATCCAATGGGGCCGACTGAACCAGTTCAGAAGGGCGCCCGAGCCAGGACAAGGGGGTGACCGCCAGCCCAAGCTTCAGCAGCCTTCTCCTCCAAATCCACCCGTAATCGGCCACATCAACATGATTGAAGAGGCCGGTAGTTCGAGCTCCAAAAATGATGGTGAAGGCTCGGCGCCAAAGAAAGCGCAAACGGGTGAGCTCTCTTTCTCCGACGATGATCTCCAAGGAATATAATTCCCACATGACGACGCATTAGTTGTATCTCTCAATTTAAATAACTATGATGTCAGTCGGATCCTTGTCGATAGTGGAAGCTCCATGAATGTTCTGTACATTGAGTGTTTGCCAAGATTCAATTGCTCATGGAAAACCTCCGAGCCGTGGACTCCACCCTAATGGGGTTTACCGGCGATGTTATCGTCCCAGAAGGGGTCGTAACATTAGCAGTTCGGGCAGGAACCTGGCCCCTTGTGGCCACTGTTCACACGAACTTCCTAGTGACCAAGCTTAGGTCGCCCTACAATGCAATATTTGGGAGACCCGGCCTGATGTTCCTCAAAGCCGTCGTCTTCATCCCACACCTATCTATGAAATTCCCTACCGGGTGGGGAGTTGGTGTTGTCCAAGGAAGCCAAACTATGGCTCGGCAGTGTTTTGTCACCAGCCTTCAATCCAGGATGCCTGAAGTCGATGGGCTGGACGCTCGAGAGGACTTCACTGAGCAACGGGAGAACCAGCCGAGGAACTGGAAGAAGTACCACTAGACGAAGCTCATCCCGACCGAACCATAAAGATCGGGTCGCTGCTGAAAGGTGAATCCCAGTAGGAGCTGATCGACTTTCTCCGAAGCAACCGATGTCTTCGCTTGGTCCGCCTCCGACATGCCAGGAATCAGCCCCGAAGTTCTCGTTCATCGCCTTAACGTGGACGAGATGTACCGACCCGTCAAACAGAAGAAAAGGAGTTTCGCCCCAGAGCGACAGAAAGCTATTGAAGAGGAGGTCGATAAGCTTATCAAGGCAAACTTCATTCGGGAGGTGAATTACTTGAGTTGGCTGTAAAATGTTGTCATGGTAAAGAAGTCGAGCGGCAAGTGGCGGATCTGCATCGACTTCACCGACCTCAACAAAGCATGCCCGAAGGATAGCTTTCCACTCCCCCAAATTGATCAACTTGTAGATGCCACCTCGGGTCACCAAATGCTGACATTCATGGACGCCTACTCGGGCTACAACCAGATCCGGATGGCCCCAAAGATGAAGAGAAGACCGCCTTCATAACCGACCGAGGTACTTACTGTTACCACGTTATGCCCTTCGGTCTTAAAAATGCAGGTGCCACCTACCAAAGGCTGGTCAACAAAGTTTTCAAAGAGCAAATTGGTCGAAACATGGAAATATACGTCGACGACATGCTGGTCAAAAGCAAAGAAGCATCACAGTACGTCGAGGATCTCTCGGAAAGCTTCGCGACACTCCGCAAATATCGGATGAAGCTCAATCCAACTAAGTGTGCCTTCGGTGTTAACTCTGGGAAGTTCCTTGGCTTCATGGTTTCCCAACGGGGTATCGAAGCTAACCCCCATAGATCCAGGCTCTCCAGTAGATGGCGCTTCCGGCGTCTATTAAAGAAGTCCAGCGCCTAACTAGGAGAATAGCAGCCCTTAACCGCTTCGTGGCTCGGTCTGCCAAAAGATGCCTCCCTTTCTTCAAAACTCTCCGGTCAGCTAAGAATTTCCAATGGTCTTCCGAGTATTAAAAATCATTCGAAGACCTCAAGAAGTACCTCGGCTCTCCCCCTCTCCTCAGCAGTCCAAATCCTGGGGAGACATTGTTCCTGTATCTGGCTATCTCGGAAGGTGCCGTTGGCTCTGTGTTGGTCAAAGAAGAAATAAGGCCCAGAAGCCGATTTACTATGTCAGCAAACTGCTCCGAGATGCGGAAATGAGGTACACCCGAATTGAGAAGATGGTGTTGGCCTTGATCACCTCAGTCCGAAAGTTGCGGCCATACTTCCAAGCACATTCTGTGATGGTCCTGACTGACCAACCCATCAAGGCGGTGGTCCATCGCCCAGAGACATCTGGGAGGATGACTAAATGGGCCGTTGAGCTGAGCAAATACGACATTCGATTCCAGCCTCGTTCGGCCATCAAAGCTCAGCTGCTAGCTGACTTCCTCCTCGAATGTACCATCCCAGAGGACGGCTCCACTCCCAACTTCCCTGAGCGCCCAAAATCTGACGCCCGGTGGCTCCTCCATGTCGACTGGTCGTCCAACGCCCATCGCTCCGGTGCGGGCTTAGTCCTCACCAGCCCGAAGGGGACGACTTTCGAATATGGCGTCCGCTTCTCCTTCCCAGCCTCCAATAACGAAGCCGAATACGAAGCTCTGCTAGCCATGCTCCGAATCGCCCGCGGCCTTAAGGTGGAAAAACTAAATGCCTTCACCGACTCTTAGTTGGTGGCAGGTCACGTGCGGGGGGAGTTTGAGGCCCGGGAACCAAACATGGTCCGATATCTCCAAGAGGTTCAAAGCCTACTCTCCCATTTCCCTGAATTTGAGATCATTCAGATTCCTAGATCCAAAAATGCCCGTGCCGACCTATTATCTCAGCTGGCGATTGCGGAATCAATGGATGCCGAACGAAAATTTCATCTGAAGATTTTGGAGAGACCTAGTATCGCGGAAGCTGACCGAGTGATACAAGTTGAGGCCGAACCATCATGGTTCGACCCCATCCTGAAGTATCTTAAAGAAGGATCACTCCCGACCGATCGAAGAGAAGCTAGAAGGCTAAAGATGCAAGCCACCCACTATGTGTTGATTGATGACCAGCTCTACAAGCGGTCCTTCTCTATGCCATTGCTCAGATGCCTTCGCCCATCTGAAGCTGATTATGCTCTTTGGAAGGTACATGAAGGGATTTGCGGCAACCATCTGGGGAGCCGGTCCTTATGCCACAAGGTGCTGCGTCAAGGTTACTATTGGCCAACCATGCAAAAGGATGCTGACGACCTTATCCGAGCTTGTGACCCATGCTAAAGACACTCCAGTATTCAGAGGCTCCCCTCCGCCAGCCTGGTCCCCATTTCCTTTGCTTGGCCCTTTGCCAACTGGGAATGGACATTCTCGGCCCATTTCCACTCATCACAGGGCAGCGGAAGTTTTTATTCGTCACCATCGATTACTTCACCAAATGGGTCGAGGCAGAAACAGTTGCTCAAATAATTGAGGCTCGGGCCAAGAACTTCGTGTGGAGATCCATCATCTGTCGCTTCGGCCTCCCACACACCATCATTACTGACAACGGCAAACAGTTCAACAATCCAAAGTTCCATCAGTTTTGCGAGGAGCATGGGATCCATCACCGCCTTACCTCGGTCAGACATCCACAAGCTAACGGGGCAGCCGAGGTAACTAACCGAACCTTGCTTCAAGGGATCAAAGCTCGGCTCTCCAGAGCTCGAGGCAGGTGGGCAGACGAGTTGCACCATGTCCTATGGGCCTACCGCACCACCCCGAGAGTGCCCACAGGAGAGACCCTGTTTCAAATGGCCTTCGGCACAGAGGCCGTCATCCCCGTGGAGATAGGACTCCCTTTCCTGTGGGTGGAAAGCTACTCGGAGGAAGCCAGTGATGAGTAGCTCCGCGCCAACCTTGACCTGGTAGAGGAGATCAGAGAAAAATCTTAGATCAGAATAGCTGCCTACCAGCAAAGAGTGGCCTGTTACCACGCCTCCAGAGTCAAAGGGAAAGCTTTCTTGCCTGGCGACCTCATTCTCCGGAAAACATCTGTCTCCAAACCACTGGAGCAAGGGAAGCTAGCTCGAAACTGGGAAGGCCCCTACCAAGTAGCAGAGGTCGTCGGACCCGGTACCTACAAGCTGCAAGACCTAAGCGGAAGATCCATCCCTCGGATGTGAAATTTGGACAATCTCCGCAAGTATCATCAGTAGGGTACGCCCTCTATAGGCTCGCCTTCTTAAATTTTTGTTGGCATATTGTTTCATAATTCATGGCATAAATCACCACAAATTATATCACCAAAAATCATGAAGAAAAACAGATGTTGCTTACCAATCCTCGGCACAATCGAGTTATCTGTTTAAGCAGGAAATCTCTAAACCTTGGCTGGGCTGAGCAACTAATCTCCGAACCTCGGCTGGGCCGAGCAAATAATCTCCGAACCTCGGCTGGGCCGAGCAACAAATCTCCAAACCTCTGCTGGGCCGAGCAAATAATCTCCGAACCTCGGTTGGGCCGAGCAACAAATCTCCGAACCTCGGCTGGGCCGAGCAAATAATCTCCGAACCTCGGCTGGACCGAGCAACAAATCTCCGAACCTCAGCTGAGCCAAGCAAATAATCTCCGAACCTTGGCTGGGCCGAGCAACAAATCTCTAAACCTCGGCTAGGTCGAGCAACTAATCTCCGAACCTCGGCTGGGCCAAGCGATGGATTCTAAAGCCCCAGCCAAAATCGGAGTGCATAAAGCCTCGGCTAAAATCGGAGTGCATAAGTCCTGGCAAAAACCGAAGCACACAAACCTCGACCAAAACTGAAGGACTTCCGAACAGTCCCCAGAGCTTCAGCCGGTTTAAAGAATACACGTCGTGCAATATCATCAGCGGGTACAAATTCTGCGCCTTTAGCAAATCCCTAAAGGCCTCGACAGGCCCTACACGGCCGCCTAAGAACCCCAGACAAAGTTGGGGAACCTCTCCTACTACTAAATCCCCAGGCTAACCGAGCAGTATCCTTGTGCCTTACCGCCTAAGCGCCTATCTCATTCTGCAAACGAGACCATGATTTACCGCATAAGCCCACGGGACCGCCCAGGTCTCCCTTTGGCTCGAACAGGGACAAACGGTTTTTCTTTTTTTTTTTATGGACCAAGCAACGATCTCAGCAGGGAACAAAAGATTGCCAAAAAAGAACTTCACTCTTTATTCATTATAGAGAAAAATATAAAAAGAAAAAGAAAAAGTAAAAAATGGCCTTCACAGAGGCCTACTGTCTCCCCCAGGAGCTGTCGGGTCCTCCCTATGCCGAGTCGGCTCGGCGGCTTGCTGACAGAGGGATGCTATCACCCCCTCCTGCCGGTCAATGACCCAGCGAAGAGCCTTAGTGATGAGGACATCAGTTCAGACCAGAGTTCGGGTCAGTCGAACCAGTCCTTGAATGTTCCTGTACCAGCAACCCAGAGTCAGCAGGCCACATCAGGGAAGACCACACCAGATAATCTACGAAGGTCCAAGAGGTTGCAGAACAAACGGGCTTGAAATTTTATGTGTCGGACTGGGCCCAAACTTGGCTGGTCACATGGAAACGGACTGCTGATTCAAAGTCATTGCCGTTGGCAATGAGCTGCTGTGGATTTTGGCCATCCGGGCTCGTCTGATAGGAGTTTTGGGCCTGTTTTCGTTTTTAATGGCATAGTTATAATTTTTCTAAACTTATGATGTTAGGGTTTTCTCTCTTATTTAAGTTGGTTTTGGGCGGCCGTCAGAGGCAGAGAAGAAAGACGCTGTTTTAGATTTCCTTTTTTTTTCCTCTTGAATAAAGATGAATGTTTCTTTTTTTTTCTGATTCAAAACAATTGAATTGAAAATTCAATTGCTCTTCCTTTAAATTTCGGATTGAGAGTGATCAAAATTCGAAATTTTCCCCTTTTCTTGTCAAGATTCGAACCAAACCTGGACGAATTCTTTTCTCGCAGATTAGATCGTTCTTGAGTTGCAGGCGTTTTGAATATCGCCCTGAATCAACTTGGTATCAGAGCCTTGATCCATTCCTTCCATTACCGCCTTGATCCATTCCTTCCATTACCGCCTTGATCCATTCCTTCCAAACCCAAATATCAACCCTAACCGAAATTTGATCCAATGGAGCAGAAGAACAACGATCAATCCCTGAGAGACGCCATGAGAGATGCTATGCAAGACGCCATGCGAGACCAGCACCAGGTGATGCAACAGATGATGCAAACCATGCAGGCGATGATGGCACGGCTGGAGGTGCAAGATCGTGCCCAACCCTTCGAGTGGAGGAGCGTGATGAAATTGATGGAGGTAGGGAGAGGGGTTTCAAAAATCTGGAGGCACTACCAATTCGAAGAGGGCAACAGAGGCCTGATGTTGGACTTCCAAGGTATGTCGATCAACCTCCCTATCTCGAAAATTAGAATCGGTGGGAAGCAGGCTTCAGGGTCAAAATTCTGGAGTTTAAAGGAGGGATTAACCCAGACGAGTATGTTGATTGGACCCTTCAGGTCGATGATATTTTCGTCTGAAGGAGGTGCCCTTAGACAAGCAGGTACCGCTTGTCACCATTCGATTCAGAGATAGGGCTGCTGCTTGGTGGCATGCGCAGCACTATCGTAGATATATGGATGGGAGACCTCCATTAGCGTCATGGGCAGCGCTAAAGCAGGAGATGAACAGGGAGTTTTTGCCTTCGAACCATGAGCAGATTTTGTATTCGAAGTTGCATGGTTTGACGCAAGGTAGTCGGAGCATCGAGGAGTACACAACTGAATTTTATCGATTGGTTGCACGAAATCAGTTGATTGAGGCTGAACCGAGATTGATAGCCATGTATCTTCATGGCTTGCGACTGCCAATCTAAGATGCGCTGGCTGTGCATCGAATTGATAGTGTAGGAGATGCGCATATGAGGGCTCAGGCAGTGAAAAGAGCTTGATGAGAAACAGGGGGTTTCAGAGTAGAGGGGGTTTTACTACAGGCCAGAGTTCAGGGCAGAATTCAGGGGGCAAATTTATGCCTCCAGTAGCGAGGCCGCAGGCATCAGTACCTCCAAGACCAACAGGATCGAATGGAACCTCAGGTTCTCAGGCGAGAGTGGGCAGCAACAGGGCTAACATTCGGTGCCATCGGTGTTAGAATTTGGGGCACTATGCCAATGAATGCCCCAAGGCGCGAGCTCAGTTGTATATGGAGGATGAAAATGGAGGAGAGTTCCCTGAGGATGAGGAATTTAATGATGAGCTGTGTGTTATTGATCCGGACCATATTCAAGGGGAGAGCTTGGTGATACGAAGAATGTGTCTGGCGCCGAGATCAGATGAAGATTGGCGTCGGCATGACATCTTCACAACGAAATACTTTGTGGCTGGCAAAACATGTCGTGTTATCATAGATTCCGGCAGTTAGGAGAATGTGATAGCAGAGGAGGCTGTGAAGAAGCTGGGGTTGCAGACAGACCCTCACCCACATCCATATAAGCTCGGTTGGGTGAACCGAAGTGCAGACATTCAGGTCAGCCGAAGGTGTAAGTTGTCACTGTGTTTTGGTCCTCATTTCGAGACAACTATTGAGGCGGATGTTGTTCCAATGGATGCTACTCACATCATACTGGGGCATCCATGGCAGTTTGATAACAGGGCAGTGTACAATGGGTACACCCACAGTTATATGCTGCGTCCAGATGGGAGAGAAAGTTATTTTGAAGCCGCTTCAGGAAGTGATTGGACATAATACATTAATTTTTTACCAAGCACAGAATTCGATGCGAGTTTGGATGGAGAGAATGTTTGTTTTGCTTTGGTGAGCAAGTCAGGAGACTTCGGCGTGGAAGAGGAGCAAAGGTCAAATATGATTCCTGAGGAGTTGGTGTCTATCTTGGAGGAATTCCGAGATGTTGTATCAAAGGAGCTACCAGCTGGATTACTACCTCTCCGAGATATTCAGCACGGCATTGACCTTATTCCGAGCTCAGTGTTGTCAAATAAGGCTCATTATCGGATGACACCGCAACAGCATGAGGAATTGAGGAGGCAGGTCCAAGAACTTTTGGACAAGGGGTTCGTACGGGAGAGCATTAGCCCGTGCGCGGTGCCAGCCCTTTTGGTACCGAAGAAGGATGGTACGTGGCGCATGTGTGTCGACAGCCGCGCGGTTAACAAAATTACTATGAAGTACAGGTTCCCGATACCGAGGTTGGACGACATGCTTGATCAGTTGAGTGGTGCTAAGGTCTTCACGAAGATTGATTTGAAGAGTGGGTACCATCAGATAAGGATGAAGTCTGGAGACGAATGGAAGACAGCCTTCAAGACTAAGGAAGGGCTGTATGAATGGTTGGTAATGCCATTTGGGTTGTCAAACGCGCCGAGCACGTTCATGCGCGTAATGAACCAGGTTTTACGTCCATTTCTTAGCTCATTTGTGGTTGTCTACTTTGATGATATTTTGATATACAGCAGGACAGCCGAAGAGCATGTGGGCCATGTGGCACAGGTTTTGTCAGTGTTACGTGAGAACCAGTTAGTTGCTAACCCAGAGAAGTGCATTTGGATGGTTGGGAGACTAATTTTTCTGGGGTACGTTGTGACTGGAGAGGGGATTCTCCCAGACAGGAATAAGGTGCATGCAATTGTGGAATGGCAGTACCTTCAACCTTGACAGAATTGAGATCCTTTTTGGGTCTTGCAGGGTTTTATCGCAGGTTTGTCAAGGGGTATAGTGAGCTGGCTGCACCTTTAATGGAATTGTTGAAGGGATCCAGATTCGGGTGGAATGATGCCGCACAGGAGGCATTTGATGGGCTGAAAGTCAGATTGACCGAAGCTCCTTTATTGGTTCTTCCTGATTTTGATAGAGTTTTTGAGGTGGATTGTGATGCTTCGAAGACTGGAATTGGGGCAGTGCTTAACCAGGAAGGAAGACCAGTCGCATACTTCAGTGGGAAGCTGGGAGGAGCTAAACTGGCTTACTCGGTTTATGATCTGGAATTGTATGCCATTGTGAGATCCTTGCAGCATTGGCGCCACTACTTGATTCAGCGGGAGTTTGTACTGTATTCAGACCATCAGGCGCTGAAGTTTTTACAGGGTCAGCATAAACTGAGTTCAAGGCATGCGAAGTGGGTGAGTGCCTTGCAGGAATACACTTTCAGCATCAAGCACAAGTCTGGTACGTTGAATAGAGTGGCTGATGCTTTGAGTAGGCGGAGCTTGTTGATTGGCGCTATGCATGTGTACACTCTCGGCTTTGAGAGTGTAAGGGAGGACATTCGTGTGGATGAGCACTTCAAGGAGATTTTGGCCAAAATTGAGGCGGGGGAGCGAACTGATTTCGTTCTCCATGATGGATATTTGTTTCGAGGTAACTGCTTATGTGTTCCGGATACGTCTCTTCGTGTGTTGATCATCCAGGAACTGCATAACCAGGGTCACTTCGGAAGGGATAAAACAGCCTGGTTGATTCGGCAGCGGTTTTATTGGCCTGGTCTTGACCGAGATGTCAAGGCTTTTGTGAAGAGGTGCAGGTTGTGTCAAGAGTCGAAGGGGACAGACACGAACCAAGGTATGTACACGCCTTTACCTATCCTAGCAGCACCATGGCGAGATGTTTCTATGGACTTTGTTGTAGGATTGCCACGGACAGTAAGGGGACTGGATTCGATTATGGTGATTGTGGATCGGTTCAGTAAGGTGGCGTGTTTCTTGCCATGCAAAACCACTTTTGATGCGTCAAAGGTTGCTGACTTATATTTTGCTTCAGTGGTTCGACATTTTGGTATACCGGCATCCATAGTGTCAGACAGGGACAGCAAGTTTATGGGACACTTCTGGCGAGAGCTGTGGAAGAAGTTGTGCACAAAGTTGAAATTCAGCAGTCCTTATCATCCTCAGACGGATGGACAGACTGAAGTTGTCAACCGTAGCTTGGGTAATCTGTTGCGGGCAAATGTGCATGAATTCAGGAGCTGGGATTTGTGTTTGCCGAAGATTGAGTTTGAGTTCAACTCTTCAGTGAACCGTTCTACAGGGTTTGCTCCGTTTCAGATACTGTTTGGGTTCTTGCCAAGAGGTCCTTTGGATATTCTGCCAGTTGAGTCGCCAGAGAAGATGAGTCAGAAGGTTGAAGATAGAGTGTCTGACTTGCAGGAGATACATGCGACTGTTAGAGCCAAATTGGAGCAGACTTACGCCAAATACAAGGCGAAAGCTGATCAGCAGCGTCGGCAACAATCCTTTGAAGTGGGCGATTTGGTATGGGTTTACTTACCGAGGGAGTGGTATCCACAGGGAGCTTTCACGAAGCTCAAGCCGAAGAAGATAGGTCCATGCCAGGTATTGGAGAAATTTGGTGACAATACCTATCGGGTTGAGTTACCAGATGATGTCTTCATTTCGGATGTGTTCAACATTCGGCATCTGACCCCTTATGCAGGAGAGAATTCGAGCTTGAGGTCAAGCTTTTCAGAGGAAGGGGAGAGTGATGAGGACATCAGTTCAGACCAGAGTTCGGGTCAGTCGAACAAGTCCTTGAATGTTCCTGTACCAGCAACCCAGAGTCAGCAGGCCACGTCAGGGAAGACCACACCAGATAATCTACGAAGGTCCAAGAGGTTGCAGAACAAACGGGCTTAAAATTTTATGTGTCGGACTGGGCCCAAACTTGGCTGGTCACATGGAAACGGACTGCTGATTCAAAGTCATTGCCGTTGGCAATGAGCTGCTGTGGATTTTGGCCATCCGGGCTCGTCTGATAGGAGTTTTGGGCCTGTTTTCGTTTTTAATGGCATAGTTGTAATTTTTCTGAACTTATGATGTTAGGGTTTTCTCTCTTATTTAAGTTGATTTTGGGCGGCCGTCAGAGGCAGAGAAGAAAGACGTTGTTTTAGATTTTCTTTTTTTTTCCTCTTGAATAAAGATGAATGTTTTTTTTTTTTTTCTGATTCAAAACAATTGAATTGAAAATTCAATTGCTCTTCCTTTAAATTTCGGATTGAGAGTGATCAAAATTCGAAATTTTCCCCTTTTCTTGTCAAGATTCGAACCAAACCTGGACGAATTCTTTTCTCGCAGATTAGATCGTTCTTGAGTTGCAGGCGTTTTGAATATCGCCCTGCATCACTCAACCTCCCTCGCTGAAACGGCGAGAAACTCCTCGACTGACTTCTCGAGCTACTCATGGCCTGCTAGAGCTGAAGCCAAGGCCATGCCATCGACAGTCACGGAGGAGTGGCTCCCCTGGAAGCCCCTGCGGCCATTGCTAACAACACTCGACTCTTCGTTCGATCGCCCTTCACCCTGAGAAGCCATACCCGCTCTCAGGAGCTGTCGAAAGGCTAGACGAGAGGATGACGAACACTGGCATCCCTCTCATCCATATTTATACTACCCTGGCGAGTATCTCGAGCAATCAGGTCATTAATCCCGACCCGTGAGAATATGCCGCGTGTCGTCACTTTGGCTGGCGCCCATGGGAAGCGAAGAGTCGCGCCCCCTCCCGAGGAAAATCGGTAAGCGTCGACGAACTACTCGGGAACCCCCCTCCTTCTCTAGAAACTAGGTTCCTTCCAATCTGTCGGGCCCTCACGAAGTAAATGTTCTCGAAACCCCACCAAATTTCCTCGAATCAGCCGCCCTTGAAGAAGTGCGAAGAAACGAAAAGGTGCGTCAGCGGCTGACGCTGACTCGCTACCCTCGGAAATCACCAAATCATAAATATCGGGTGTCCCCATGCACCGCCCATTTCGCTTTGGCGGTCCGCGCCAAATCTCACAGGAACCAAACATCCGGAGTCTCGGCGATGACCGAGTTACCCCTCCAAGCAACAAATCTCCAAACCTCAGCAGGGCCGAGCAATAAATCTCCGAACCTCGGCAGGGCCGAGCAATAAATCTCCAAACCTCGGCAAGGCCGAGCAATAAATCTTCAAACCTCGGCTGGGCCGAACAACAAATCTCCGAACTTCGGCCAAAGTCAAGGAATATGTTCTACTACTAAGAATCCCGGCAAAAGCTGAGGAGTTCTTCCCACTATCAAAGCCCCAGCATAAAGCCGAGACGCATGTCTTGTTATCACAAATCACGACCAGACCAAGCAATCTCCAAAGTTCCATCTGAATTCGGGCAGCTTATAAGCCCTGACCGGGTCGAGTAGCGCAAAATCCTTGGCCAAGAATGAGCAATATCTCCGTGCCTTATCCTACGCCAAGTAAGATACTATCCGAAAGCTCGGACGAGCTAAGCAGCTTCTTAAACACCCCAAGACGAGGTTAGCGCCTCGTGGTACTTCGGTAGAGGTGAAGGACCTCCCTCTACTCAAAAGAGACATACGAGCCCTCTTTTCGAAGAAACACCTATTTTGTTCTACAAACAAAATCATGTCTACCGTGTGAGTCTGCACGACCGCCCAGGTCTCCCTCCAAACAGGAACAAATGGCCTCCCCTACTAAGAACCGAGCTGCGATTTTGGCAAAAAATAAAGCGGCAAAGTGTGCTATGACACGGGAGCGACAACTCTCGACACAAAAAGAAACAGAAGCTAGGAGAAATGACAAAACTTTCTTTATTTCATTACCAGCGAAATGAATTACAACCGCCCAAGAGGAATTACAAGTGCGTTGAAGCACAAGAAATGAAAATGAGTACATAGCTCGGACGAACTTCTCCAAGACAGCTTCGGGTAACAATGAAACTTTGGCATTCGATCCAACAAACCGGACAAGCCGCGAACCAGTCAGCTCACGCTGATTATGAGCAAATGACTCGGCTCGACCGTTGTGACCAGCTTCAGTTAATAATGATATCTCGACATCCGGCCCGAGATATCAGAGAAATCAGAAAGGGTGGATGAGCTTTGTCCCAAACCACCCATCTGCAGAGCCCTCCGACGGGTGGGAAGAAAGCTCGCGGACTCTGATAACGGGGTACTCCCCCAAATCAAGTGTGTACCGCTAGCCACCGCCCAAGTCAAAAGGCAATGTACTAGCGGACAACACACCATCACCCCTCCTCACGTGGCAAAAGATTCCCCGGACGGACGAGCCCAGGAATCCGAATCAGGGGAGGAGGCGAAGTTCATGTAAGTCATGGGGGGACGCGTACACTGCCTGCCTTGCATTCTTCAAGGCGAATCACAAAGGACACACAGGAAGCATATATGTGCACTCTCCATGCGATCTCTGCGAACCTCCTGTGCGCTCTCCATACGATCTCCGAAGCTCCTTTCTTGAGGACGAGCCACTCTCCGGCGGCCCCTTCATCACCCCAGCTGTCCGAAGGGCGACGACTTGCAGAAGAAAAGCTCGGTCCTCCCGCTCTAAACCCCAGAGAGACAGGCATCATGTAAACCTTCGCGATTCGCAGAGAAGAAAACTCTGGGATGGCCCAACACAGCCCTCTTTCCCCTTTTTATAGGCGAAGACGAACCGGGAGCAGCTATCAGAACAGAAAACCCCGAGATTCAAAACACCTGACCCATGCTACCACGTGGCCTCTCGAGATGAAAACAGCACCCCTCGTTGCGCGCCAAGCGCGTTGCCCGAACCATGACGCATGCCAAAAGATTTTCTCTGATCCTGGATCATGAGCTTTAAATGTAGAAAACCGTTTGCTGATCTTACAGGTACTGGCAGACCTGGGAGATCATCCCGCGAAAGTGACGTCCTCCAATGGAAAATAAGTGCTTACACCACGTGCCAAGGCAACCTACATTGCAAAAGATCGACACAGCAAAGGTCCCTCGGAAAGTGCTGGGGCGACCTTTTGCTGGCTGCAGAACCGTACTATCTACTTCGGCGAAACGAAAATCGACCTACCTTGAAAAAGAGAAAGCACTGACGGGGGTAATAAAGAGGCGCGAGGGCCAAACCCTCTCTTTACCGAAAAGAATAAAGGGATGACAATGAGGATTCAACAAACCCCCCATCTCGGGAACAAACTCCCCTCTTTTCGTCGAAGGCACAACCACGACTTTGCCACTGATGAGACGGACTACCTCGGTCCTGGCCAGGATGCTTCCGTGATTCCTGGTCCCGTCCAGTCGACCTACCGAATTTCTCGGCCCCAGCCGAGCTATTTCATCTCTCGGCCCTAGCCGAGCTATTTCGTTTCTCGGCCCCAGCCAAGCTATTTCATCCCTCGGCCCCAGTCGAGCTATTTCATTTTTCGACCATAGTCGAGCTATCGCATCCCTCGGCCCTAGCTGAGCTGTTTCATCCTCCGGCCCTAGTCGAACCATTGCATCATTCGGCTTAAGCCGAATTGAATCGTCTCTCAACCTCCTTTTGTACCAAGCCGTATTGTCGCTCGGCTCCTTCATTGGGGCTATCCCTATGCCCTGGCCTCGATCAAGATGTTCCCTCAAATTCGAGCCAGAAAACCAACCAAGTAGCGCAAGTAAGCCATAGGTTGCTCGCGGTTGGATAAAAATTTAAGACGAGAAATCATCCGAGAAAGGCAAACAAATGAAAACAACTGACCCGTTTACTGATTTCCGATCAAACTACAAAAGAAAAGAAACAAAAAATACATATGGGGGCCCTAAGAGGTCAAGACTTGGGATCAGACCCGGCGTCCCCTGTGGCAGCATCAGCGGTGCATCACTTGGCTCCCCCTTTTTGATAGTGTCCCGCCGAGACACCTCAGCAGCAATGTCAATGCCCAGAACAGCTTCGAGATCGACGTCAGAAATCTCTTCATATTCGTCTTCCTCGGTCCCCGGGGTGCGTGTCTCGTAATATTCGGCTTCCAAACAAGACAAGTCTAGGTCAGGATAAGCTTGAAAAGAAACAGAAAATACATATGGGGGCCCTAAGAGCTCAAGACTTGGGATCAGACCCGGCGTCCCCTGCGGCAGCATCAGCGGGTGCGTCACTTGGCTCCCCCTTTTTGATAGTGTCCCGCCGAGACACCTCGGCAGCAATGTCAATGCCCAGAACAGCTTCGAGATCGACGTCAGAAATCTCTTCATATTCGTCTTCCTCGGTCCCCGGGGTGCGTGTCTCGTAATATTCGGCTTCCAAACAAGACAAGTCTAGGTCAGGATAAGCTTGAATAATCTTAGCCCGCGCCTCCTCTTCGCCGAACTAGAATGCATCAGCGCAGGCCGCCCTGTGTTCCTCGGCAAATTGGGTAGAGTTCTTATACTCCTCCACCGCTGAAGAGGCCCACGCGTTCGCCTCGGCCAATTGCTTCTCCAATTTGGAGGTCCTTCGATGCCTCGAGGCCGCCTCCTCTCCGAAGGCCTTCAACCACTCCTGAAACTCCTGGCTCATCTTGTTCACCTGCAGAAGAAAAGCCAAGTAAGGCAGAAGTCAAAAAACCAAAATGGATAAAATAGATAACGCCCTACCTGCTCGTCCTGCTGAGCTAGTTCATCACCCAGCACTTGAACCCTATTGAGAGCCTTCGATTTAGCCGATTGATTTTGGCAAAGGCTCTCTTTGAGTTCATCCATCCGGGACTGAGTGTCTCCAATCTCTTGATGAGCGTAGTCGAGCTTGTCAGATAGTCGAGCAGCCCGTTCGTTCGACCACTTTAGTCGATTTTTTGTTTCGACGAGCTCTTTAT
Organism: Calamus simplicifolius; assembly: GCA_900491605.1. Taxonomy (NCBI): domain Eukaryota; kingdom Viridiplantae; phylum Streptophyta; class Magnoliopsida; order Arecales; family Arecaceae; genus Calamus; species Calamus simplicifolius. The sequence goes on along the minus strand of UESW01000273.1, from coordinate 18,921 downwards.
TTAGACAGGTAAGTTGGTCCTGCTGCCGCCGACACTTGTGCTCCTCCTCCTCGAGCCTCTTGCTCCAGTTGCCCATATCTTCGGCGTGGCTGGCTTTCAACGGGTCCCATCTCTTATCGAAAAACCGCTGCATGGAATTGACCTTACCCTCGTGCTCCGCTTTGATCTGAGATAGCTCCAGACTGGCCTTCTCGGATTACTCGCGGAAGCCTTGAAGCTCATTGACCTATGTTGCGAGTCGAGAGGCTCTTCTCTCTCAACTGTAAGAACCCTACGAGCCTCCTCGAGCTCCCTCTGGAAGACCGCCAAGGCTCGGAAAAGATTAGCTGTTGAATCCACCCTCTCCTTGAGGTGATCGACCTCTTTACGGGCCCTAGCCCAAGCTCCAACGACCAGATGCAAATGCCATTTCAGTGCCCTCATGATCAGGGCATTCTACGAAAAGGATGGCATATATGAGGAACGCAGTCGAACTAACTGACTAAAAATCCTACTTCGTGTAACGACTTACCCGAGACGCATAATCCAAAGCAATCCTCGTGAGGGCAAGGTCATCAATCTCGGTAAGAAGGAAAGCCTTGTTCGGTACTCCAGTGTGCCTAAAGGCCACCTTGACAAGATCCTCCGGATCGTTCCCTCCTGCCGAGGAACTCTCTCCCCCTTGAAACGCAGACCGCATCAAAGTGGAGAACATGGCACTCACCTCCGGATCGTGTGAGTGGAAATTTACACTCAGGGAGCCAACTTGGGAACCCGCGGCCCCTGAGGCCCTCGTTCGGCCAACCTCCTCCACCAGAGCCCTCATTTGAGAGGCCTCGGGCATTTCGGCTCTGGCAAGGGAAGCCCCGGCCCGAACGTCCCCTTCGCTCGACGGCTCCCCTCCTTCTCCTTCTTCTTCCTATTTTGCTTCCTCGGACATTTCTTTGCCCCCGGCAGACTCCTCTTGAACTTCGGTTTCCCTCGGGGCCTCTTGTGCCTCAACGGAAGGCCCTTCACTGGAAGATGCCCCGTGAGGTTCAATCGCTGGTTCGGTAGGTTCGGCTACCCCTTCATCCCCCACTGGCTCTCCCACCAGTAGCCCAGGCTGAACCTCAGCAGCTGTAACCACTTCTACCACCTCGATCGAAGCAGGGGTCGCTCCTGCCTCCGCCTGCAACTTCTCCGAACCACCGGCCTCCAATGAGGGAGACCGAGCTGCCCCAGCCATGGGGGTCTCCAAGTGAACCGACGTTGTTCCCTCGCCATCGTCGGACAAAGCGGCAGCAGGTGGGGAGGAAATTTCAGCAGCCTCCTCCGAAACCCCTATGGTATCTTGATCTTTCCCCCCTGACAGACCTTCCTCCGGCATCGAAAGACCATGCGCCGCTGGAACTTCGATACTTCCAGCCCACGGCAACGAGGAGTGCCGATCATCACCTCTCCTGATCCCCCTAGGGCGGGAGTCGGAAGGGCGAGACCTCTTCTCGGCCCTATGCTTGCTACTGGAGCCGGATCTCCTGTGACGCTTGCCTAGCTCCTCCCTCACCTGATCTACGAACGCCGACCTTTCGGCTGTAGGAGCAATACGACTTGCCCATTAGCTCGCACAAAAATTGAAGTTGAAATCACATTAAGCTATTGGCTACAAAGTAATACTCACCACGAGGATCAACAGGACTCAATCCGGCCGCGAAGAGAGCATCCTCCGATAGAAGGGCGCTGGCTAGTAACACTCGACTGTCGCGTAACATGTCAAATCCCTTTTCTCCTGCTCGGATAACTCCGAATGCGCTTCGGGATCCTTTACATATCGTCCCCACACCCGAGGGAAATCCGAGCCAATATTCCCTTCGACTATAAAAAATTGTGATTTCCATTCCTTTATCGACGATGGATTATCCAAAATCATCTTGAAAGACCTCCGGGGACTGATGTAAGGCCACTCTAAGGCCCTCCCAAAGACCAGATTGTAGCACACCCTGAACATCGAAAGGGTCGCGGTTACCCCGATACGGCTGCATAATGAAATGAATCCGATGAGGTTGTGCCAGCTGTTGGGAGCCACTATGGTGAACCATATATTGTAGAACCTCATCACCTCCCACACCAGTGGGTGAAGAGGAAACCTGAGGCCTGCCCTCAAACTTTCCTCATAACAGAACGCTCCGTCCCCTAATCCAGATGTCACCTTGTCATCAGCCGTCGGGAGCAACAAGGTAACATCCTGAGGAATCTTGTGCAGGCGGCGTATCCGTTCCAGATCCGCCAGGGTCACCTCCGAAGCCTGATCGCTTGGACTCACCATGTTTTCGATCGAAAGAGACACTGAGCAAGGTCGCTAAGAAAACGGGGAAATGAAGTTCTCTAAGGAAAAGTGAAAGAACACTACGAATAGGGATGGCGCTGCAACGACTCCGTTTTTCCCAAAAGAAATTGCCTCAGGAGAAGATAAGGCATCTCAACCAAGACGTCCGGAACCGCCACTGCAGGCACCGTGAAGATCGAGATTTCCTACGTGGCGCTTCCCCAATCGTTGCCTTCGCTCCTAAGAAATGATGGATCCACCTCGAGAAGGAGGACGACCATGCAGCATTAATTAGGGCATCATTGCGTGGGCTGTCAAATACAAATCCCCCTGTTCGGATTGCGCCACCTAAGTCTATACTCCCTATGCCCGAACCTACGCTTCGAACTAGGGAGTGGGAGACATGTGTTGAGTGGTAAAATTGCCATTGCATTGATAACCGTGCAAAGGGGCTAAGATCAGCCCCAGCCCCCACTTGCTACGCTGCGCCTACAAAGAACGAGCTAGCTAGTATGATCCGACGGATCGAGCAACCCATAGCTCAATTTTTCCGGACTATCCATAGCTCGGCTTCCCCGAGCAACCCATAGCTCAGTTCGCTCGAGCAACCCATAGCTCGGTTTCCTCGGGCCATCCATAGCCCGACTTCCCCGGGCCATCCATAGCTCAGCTTCCTTGGACAACCCATAGCTCGGTTCCCCCGAGCAACCCATAGCTCGGCTTCCCCGGGCCATCCATAGCTCAGCTTCCCCAAGCAACCCATAGCTCGGCTCCCCCGAGCAACCCATCCATAGCTCGGCTTCCCCGAGCAACCCATAGCTCGGCTTCCCCGGGAAACCCATAGCTCGGTTTCTCCAGGCCATCAATAGCTCGGCTTCCCCAGGCAACCCATAGCTCAGTTCCCCCGAGCAACCCGTAGTTCGGTTTTCCCGAGCAATCCATAGCTCGGCTTCCCCGAGCAAATAGCTCGGTTCCTCCGAGCAACCTATAGCTCGGCTTTCCCGAGCAACCCATAGCTCGGCTCCCCCAAGTAACCTCCGAGCAATCCATAGTTCGACATGCACCTTCGCGGAACCTGGCACGGGAGAGCCCAAGTCTAGTGTAACAGAATCCCAAACAAGAATCATATCGAGGAGTGGCCTAGGGTCTGCAATAATGGCCTAGGACCTACGTAGTCATTGGATCTCAGGCCATCAGAAAGCTCTCCCATCCGTCGATCCTTCAACGGACAAGATACGGATCCCACCGGCCTCACAACGGCTTGATTCGAATCATCTCCGTATCCCAACAACCTTCGAACCTTCCAGAAGGGGCTCAAGATTCAGGTGATTGCCTATAAATAAGACACTTCCGGATTCTCTCAGGTATGCACGCAAGCTCCCGTACACAGCTCCTGGCTCAGTCTCAGCATCACTCTCTCTTTTACTGCTCCCCCTTTTCCTTTTCCACCGTCGGCGCTCCGCACGAGCTCCCGATTGGCTACCCCCGGAGGGACTCCCGGAGAGATCCTTCTCCTCATTTATGTTGATCGTCGATCCCACTGACTTAAGCGTCGAAGGGTCTTCCGCGGAGGGCCACCCCCAATGCCTCTCGCATGAGGACTTCTTTGCAGGTCCGCCCAAGAGGAAGCCCGATCAGGAGACCGATCGTGCCTGAGTCGGAGGACAGATTCCGACGGCAATAGTTATCATAAGGGAAGCTACCTCATTCAGGGGGAGCTTAACTATGAGAACTTAGAACTTATTTATTTTTATTGATTAATCATGCATATACTCAATATTTTTATCATCATCAAAAAGGAGGAGATTGTTGACCCACTTATTGATTTGATGATTAACAAAAGCCATGAGTATATTTTTTGTTACTAATGAAATTAACAAGTGTTTCAGGAACTTAGAAAGGTTAAGTTATTCAAATGATATACAAAATTAAGTTTGAATCAATTTTTTAATGGAACATTTCAATGTTCAGATCTTAGAGCCGATACCCACTATGTTTGGAGCCGACCCCAGGGCGTATCAGAACAGTTTAATATTTTTGGCACGGTTCGGAGTCGACACCTGAAATGCTAGAGCTGACTCTAACCTGAGATACAGAGAAATGATTTTATGCGCCAGTTTTCGAAGCCGACACCTGAAGTTTCGGAGTCGACACCTGAAGTTTCGGAGTCGACACCTGAAGTATAGGAGCCGACACCTACAAATTGTAGAGCCGACTCTAACCTGAGAATAGAGAGTGTATTTTTGGGACATCGTTAGAGTCGACACCCTCAGAAATTAGAGCCGACTCTTGAACGCGTCGAGCCGACACCACAGTTTCTCGGAGCCGACTCCCCAACGGACGTTTTGTTACTATTTCTAGAAACCCAACTTGGAGCCGACTCCAACCTGTCAGAAACAGAATTTCTAATCTGTCAGAACGGATTCCAACGGTAACATTTCTTCACCTAACCCCTAACAGATCTATTTCTTTGCATGAGGAAGCAATCTAAGTACATTTTCAACGGCTATTTTTCACCTAATCTTGGATTAAAGAAGATTATAAAAGGGCGTCGTCCATTTCAAAATAGAGAATGAAAAAATAGAAAAAAATAGAGAGAAGAAAACCGGAAAGAAAAAGAGAGAAATCATCTAGTTTTCAAGAGGAAAAATCTCTGTGCTCAAAGCCATCAATAGAAGAAAGATAGAAGAGAAATCCAAAAGCATTTCAATATCAAATTCGAAGGATTTGATATTGTGTTGAAGGAAAAGAGAAAGAGCCCTAAATCTTCAACTTCTCTTCAACAAGCTTCGGTCAAGAATCAAAGTTCAAATATGTTTAGCCGATTTAGAAGAGAAGAGAAAAAGAGGAAAAGAAGAAAAACTCAACTTCAAATCACTCCAAATCAGGCTTTTCTATTCTTATTTATTTACATTGCATATTTGCTCATTTGATGAGCTATTAATTACTGTAAACATTTATCTGAATTGCTTGTATGCTAATTCAATCAGGAGATTGAATTAGTTGAGGTATTTGACCTCAAGGTAAGCTAAGAGTAGCTTATATTGGGTTGTGTGCTGGTGAACCCGTGAAAACCAGCTGGGTTCGTTATGACTCCGTATAAAACAACAAGTTCGAGTTGTGATCTTATAAAACAACTCAGCTGTAATCAGGGTGATTATAGTGTGGACCCAAAAGTTGCTTGGGAGTGGACGTAGGTGTAGATAACACCGAACCACTATAAACCTTCTTGTGTTTGTCGTGCTCATTACTCTCTCTCTCTCATTTATATTGTGTTCATTATTTACTACATCACTTCGCTTGTGCATATTAACTTGGTGAAATTAGTTTTTAAGTGTAAAATTTTTTAAAGAACCCAATTCACCTCCCCCCCTCTTGGGTTGCCATCTGGGCCAACAAATATAAAATCTTTACCTAAGCATATAATCATCATAAAATAATAATTAATTTTAGGATGACATGAATTTGAATAAATAGGTTTGGTGGGTCGTGTTTCTTGAAAAAGTGATTTGATTGATGGGATTTGGTATGATACTTATAAGATTGATAAGATTGATATTCAAATATTTCTTCTTAAAACGTATTGATTTGATCCCACAAGTGGGACTACCACCCAATAGCATGTTTCCACCAGAAGCAAAACCCCATATTTCTTTCAGAGAATCTCTTAATTATTCTAGAGTAACTAGAAAGAGATTTTTATCTAGAAAGAATTCAGTTCAGATGTACGATACCTATCAAGAAGTTTTAACAACTCTATCATATAAGTTGGAATCATCAAAGATTTGATCTTTTCTAACTCTATCTTTAACTCACTAGAGGCTCAGGAAACAAAGAGAAGATATATGAATGAGATATCCAGAAGCAACAATAAGAAGAAAAAGGATTAGTACATCAAATTATACAAATCGACTCATTTAGTAATCAGATAAATTATAGATTAATTTTGAATTAGTAGGTCAACTTAAGATCTAACTTGTTTATTAATTGTGTTTAACAGATCAACCTAATTTTGATCTAAACTCATCGATGTTCAACCCAAACCCTTCGTATTAGGTTTAAGTCATGTTTACAGGTCATGCCCAAAATTGCCACGCTTAATCTTAGTACTTATGATGGGACTGGAGTAAGGAATGGAAAGACTAAGAGTACTTGGATAATCTAATATCAATATCTATTATAATAAATAAATTAATTTTTAAGTGATTATAAACATTGCCATTATCCTATAAATTCTATTTTATTTTGATCTTTGCATAAATAGTGGAACATAAATTAATAGACCTTGCATAATTCCAAAGGTTTCACTTAGAAATTAAGTGGTTGTGTCACATGTTGACCTAATTATTGGGTTTGGGCATGATGCAATTAGTTTCCGAGAAACAATCTTTGCATGGTGAATACATGACACAAACCTAAATGAAGTATATAAAATAAAAAAGAGCAAATTATACTTTACCCACTTGAGGTGTAGTCTTAATTATACTTTACTCACTTGAGGTGTAGTCCTCTTCACCCGGTCTACCTATGGTTTAAAAAATAGTATTTAATCCACCTAAGGTAAGCTTTGTTCAAATTTGTTTGGTCCTATTACCTACTTAAGAGTTGAAAATATGGCAACCTAACTTATTTCTGCCATTTTCTCCCAAATTCAAAGAACATAACCCTTGCAAGTCAAGAAAGAGCCATTTTTGATATATTTCTTTGGTTGCTCTAGGTTCTTGATAATGGATGTCACACCATGCTTGCAAGAGATTCCGATGAGTTCCCAAATTTTACATGTGCAATACTGGATTTCTCTTATAGCCATTGTCTACCCTATTTAAACTTCCTAGTAGGTGTTGCATAGTAATTTCTCACTCCAACTTCAATACCTCAAACTTGTCTTGAATATTAGGACAAATTAGTCCTTGATACTTCTTGATACCAAGTTTTACATTAAACATATCTATTAATCTAACTCTAATCCACTCTAGTATAGACATTATAAGAAGACTTCTTCCTTCCCTGATTATATCATTGATTGACTTATTGAGGTTGTTGAGAAGGCAGTCAGTTTTAGCCCTAGCCCTATTACTAAAATAAGACTTAGATCTTCTTAAGCTACATCTATGCTTTCTCATTCCATGCTTTGATGTACTTCATCTTCCTTTGAAACTCTCATTCCATGCTTGAACAAGCTTATTTCCATATGGCATCCTTTAATTCCTTTCCTTTGAACAATTACTTGAAGTTTGGCATATGCCTCGTATAATATATATGCTTCATACTTGAAAAAAGCTACCTAATTGTAGATACAAAGCTTCAATAGCATGCACAAGGTAAAATTTTCTACAAGTTTAACAAAAAATAAATTTCTATAACACAAAAAAAAGGATAGAATATGAAAACACAAGCTTCTTAGGCCTGACTATATTCTCACCGAATATGTATAAAAACCAACTATATAATCTTTATTTTCTTGTTCCATAATAGCTATTGCAATTTGGAAGACATCGTCATTCCAATCGCACTAATAGCTGACGACAAATGCCCTCATAATCTTCCCTTTAAGAAGCATTCATTTAGAGTAATAATATGCCCACATTCAACTAAAAAGCCCACCTTCTGATTATGTTATCTAATATACATCCTCTTGAAAATTAGTTGTGCACTATCATTAAGAATTTTACATTGTAAAATTATATAACTTTCAACATTTGTTAATTTAATCATTTTAATATAGCCTCTTAGTTTTCCATGCTGTAGCCTTTCATCACCTTTAATAATTTCCTTTACTTCCTTCTTAGCCTTGTAAACTTGGCTCCAACTTGCATCCATGGCAATAACTTTTCTCACATGAGCTTGCACTGATTGTACCTTCTACTTGGTATTATTCTTAAACTCAACAAGCAAGATAGTATGACATCACTTGAGCATTAGAATAGATTCTTCCACATACACAACTGATTGGCATATTTTTATTTGAAATGCCAGCTTATTTCTTTCCTTGAATATATAAATTCTCCACCCACATTCATTTCTATATACAAAAGATATCCTATGGCCCTCAATTAAGTTAAATTTGAAATCAATTGAGTTTTTTACAGTATATTCTCTTAAAGAAGATCTAAAATTCTATCATCGGTAAATTTGATCCCTAATTGCAACTGTGGGTTTACAATATTAACATCCTCATTAAATTCAGGATAATGCTCTTCCTCCTCATCAGAAGACCTATTTAAACTCTCAACTCTTCATTGTATAGAGCTTCCTTAAGCCATTCATTCAAAGTAACATTTTTTGAAGAGGGTGGAGGAAGGAAAGAGGAGAGGTACAGATGATGTATCATCACCTTAAGGAGTAAGGGCAAATGTTACTTGAACTGAATATATCATCGTATTAGGTCCCTCAAAGCCCTTACTAAGTCAGTTTGGATCGTTGTCACTATTTTCTGCATCTTTGTTCTTATACCTCTCATTACCTTCACTAATAGCAATTTCAACTCCTTCGTTTTTCTCTATATATCATTAGTCCTAGCCTCATTTTCCTCATCCACTTCTCATCCCATATATGTCAATATCATCATCATGTCTTTAATGAGCACCCTCATCCACCCTTGCATTCTCATCCAAAGACGCTTATATCTCGTGAGCCCCCTCATCTAACTCAATAAACTTGATCATAGTATTCATCTTATGTATGCCAATAGCTACATAATTATTCTCTTGTATGGCTTGAATATTATCATTTTGATTATCTAAGAGACATCTCTTACATTTAGTGGTAGGATTTCAGTCTCCACAGATATAAATTATTATAACAAACATTTTATCCTTTGCATGTAATTCTAATATATATGTCATATCATCAACACTTTTCTACTAGCCTCAATCTATTATCTAGATTACCCTTAGGTATCAAAAGGTATATATTACTAGAATATGGACAATTTAAATTCACACACATTTTCTAAAGCTCAAAATAACTTATAAGGCCAGGATCAATATGGTCATAGTTATGAACTTGACTTCCTTCGTATTTTACATTGGGTTTCTTAAAGAACATTTTCATAGTGGATCTCAAAAGGAAAACCTATCCTTAACTATAACTGAAGCTAAAATAGCAGAGAAAATTATATATGATTATTGAAAATTTACTAATGATAAACTACTAACAATTATGCATGTAAAGTAGAAGCAAACAAGAAAGCACATACAAATCCAAATAAAGAAATCATACACTAATGTTTATATAGTAGATAATAAGACATGATATGAACCACAACATCAAGTTTATTATAGTCCATACGACATAATTGTTGGAAATACCACAAACTTCAATCAATTGACATCAAAATTTATGCGAGCTAATATAGAAAACCATAAATTTGCAATAAAAATAACAATAAAAATATTATGCTCTATAATTTGATAAATTTGAAATTTTAATTTGTAGTCAAAAATTTTGTCTTTCAACCAAATTCATCGGGCACAAAATCCTTAGGCAAAATTAGTAGCACAAGAAAAATTAATGATGTTTTCCCTGTAGGCATTTTTTGATAATTTTAAGTCCTAATAAAATTTAAAATTCAAATTTAATACTCATCTCAAATCAAAGACCAACTTTTGAAATATGCACTCAATGTCAGTCGATTTGATAAAAATGGATTCGAAAAAGGATAAGAATCAAGTAATTTTTTTGAAGAAAATATAAATAAAATTAATCCTCAGATCCTCTTCTTTGCCTTTTCTTTTTCTCGCCTCCTTTTGTTTTCTCCCTCTTCCTTTTTATTTTTTTCCTAAGCACTTGGGTCAAATGAACCCTCAAGTGGGTAATGGACCTAGTAGACTCAAATATAACTTATTTTAAGTAAGTTAAATATTACTTTCGAAACCACGGATGAGCTAAATGAGATTAGTCCATATCTCAAATGGATAAATTAAGTATAATTATCCCAACAAAAATCTAATTACAGGTGCCAAGTTGAGCAATATATTACTTCTAAATCTCTTTTAAGTTTCAAACCTGATGTCCGCTGACTTAATGGCCTATGTAATTTTAAGAAAATCATGAAAAATCATTCATAGTTCCTAGTTGAGTAATAAATTACTGGAAAGTTCCCAAGTTATGGATTATGACAAGAAAACTTATTTCAAGATACTCCCAAGTTCCACGCTTCACATAAAAAGTCAACAAGCCACCAACTTTGTCAGCAAAAATTATGTAAAAGTTTCAAACCAAAATGAAAAATTATTTGCCAGTCCTTGAGTTACAAGCCAAATACAAGGTTCATAAATCCTGCCGGGTAAACCCGTATGCAATGCACATGAAATGCTAAACTTGAGTACATGCATCTAGACAGGTACAGAGACAAAATTTAAACAAAAGAATTATTATGCTCAATATATTGACCTCTTATAATTTAGAAACTTAAATGTTAAATGGCTATGTACAACTACATTAAAAAACTCCATTCATATTTAAACGCAAATACATATAGTATGCATGCAAGCCTATTTTATGATTTAAACTTTTAAAGATATATTAACATACCATCATTCATCACCTTATATTTTAGTGCATATAAAATAAAAAAATTTATAAAATTTTTATCAACATAAATTAGTCCAATAGCCTCCTGAACTGACTGTACGACTCGGCTATAAACAAAAAAACATGGAGAGAAATATTATTACTATTTTGTTTAATCTTTTGTCCAAATAACAATTTTCTAACAAAAAGAAATAAAAAACAACAATGCCATGCCTGTAACTATGAATCCTCATTATTACAGGACCCATATTTAAATGTCTCGAGGCTTTGAAAAATCTTCTTGACTACTTTCTTTATCTTTTCAAAAACCTTAACTTAGGTTCACAAAAATCCCTGATTTATATTTTTGTATTAAATTGAGTAACCCTTAATACTGAGATTGGGTGGAATTAAAATTAAAGAAAATAAAACTGCTGGATATCAAGACCTCGAAGGAAATAGGCAGCAAGCCATGAGTTGGCTCAGCTTGGTTTGAAGTTGCCTTGGAGTTTAGGGGAGGAAGTGAGCACTAAGCCAGAGAGGCGCGGCCTCAGCTTGGTCTGTTCGCCCTGGAGTTAAGGGCAAGAGGTAAGCATTGAGAGAGAGAGAGAGAGAGAGAGAGAGAGAGAGAGAGAGAGATTGAAAATAGGCCGAAAAGATTTGGTGGTGCAGCTTGAGTGCAAAAGGGATGAGGGAGGGCCCGGCGTCAAGAAAGCGCATGGCGCGAGGCGCGGAGAAGGAGACGGTAGGGGACAGGGTTGGCTGGGTTCGGTGGTGTTAGATTCTGTGATCCGGTTTGTCTAGATTCGGTGATCCTGTCCTAATTAATGTTTTAATTGTTAGTTTTTCCCTCCCGGAGCAATGGTTTTCGGATTTCTGGACCCTTGTCGGATTGTGGGTTCGCGGATTTAAGGTCTTGGGTCAAGTTACCGAGGAAGATGGAGTTATACTGTAGAATACATCCATTATAAAGGAAATTTTTTCTGAGAAATTATAAAGGAAAACTAGCTAGATATCAACATGATACTGATTCCAAACTTAAATTGATATAAATCCTATAAACAATGTTTTAGCTTCAAGCAAGAGGAATAAAATAAGTGTACCAACCAAATTTTAGTGTGAATTTATAATTATATATAAGTTTAGATAGATTTTTCCATTAAGATCAAGCAAGCACTACAAGACAGGAACACTCAAAGAACAATGGTTGAAAGGGAGAACACATTGGCTAAATGATATTGTAGCACATCCAAAAATTGAAGACCTATTTGTTGGTTAATACTTTGATGACTCAATGAAATGCCTAGTTTCTCCTAAAAGAGCCTTGATATTATTCTGATTTTACAAAAGGTATGTGTGCTTGATAGGTTACTCTTTACAATTTTCAAAATAAGATAAGATGTTAACTGTTATCTATTTATAAATATAAAGTAAAGTTTAAGAGGGCATTTGGTTCACGATAATATAATATTATCTTTATATTATATATTATATTATATTATATATTAAATATAAATGTAATATTAAATATTTAAATTATCTCATATAAATTAAATATATAATTGATCAGATTAAGTATTATTAAATATTTATATGAAAGTTAATAGCATAGTTTACGATTATCACTTTAATAATTTTGAATGCCTATCTTTCAAATGAAAATAAGATTATCATGATTTATAATAATATTAAATTATATCAATCAAATTATCATATGTAATTGCTAAATATGATAATTTGTATGATAATTTAAGATTATTAAAAGGGATTATCAAAATGTATTATCATGAACCAAATCCTTTTAGGACACATTGTTGTCTCTCCACGAGCAACTCCACTTCCCATTATTCCTGATTTCAACAAATCAGGAAGTCATGTTTTTCAGAAGAACATAAAAATAAACAAGACCAAGAAATGGAAAAAGTCGCGAATATCAGTAGGTCTGTCTATTTTGTGGCACTCGTTTTCTGGTCTTCTAAGAAAGTTTTTGGCTGCTTGCGCAAAGGAGTAGACTGCACGCTACAGAGACACTGGCTAAAAACGCTGGCCTCCAGAGGTATCTAACCTGATGTCTCGTCACCATTGAGATGGCTGGCCTTGGATTTGCAAGACAAAAAGAAAGATCTGCCTCCTTCATGAATCTTCCTGGAGAGAACTTTGTCTTGTGACCATGTGATGTACTACTCGAAAGGAGCTCACCGTTCCTCCTTACATTTTGCTGCATAATATTTCTCTATGTCCATTTTCTTTTCTTGCAAAATCTCATCTTTAATTTGTAGACACTTAATATTTAATAAATTTGAGGAAGTTTCACACTTCATCTATTATTCCATTTATCAAAAAAAAAAAAAAATTCTTAGAACCCAGAATGCTATGGTTAATTTATCAAAGCATTCATCCATCCATCTCTCAAGTGCACCATGCATATGTCCTACTCTAGTATATGTAATCATATTTCTTTGCAGATTTTTGACAAGAGATGGTAAACAATTACTTACATGGACGCGAAGCATAAAACAACTCTGAAGCAAAACTTCGCGTGTACCTCCGAATTCTAAGTTTGCAAACCAAGATAGATATAAGTTATGAAGTTGGAAGTTAAATTCATCACGTTCCAACACCACAACTCTGATCATACGTAATTTTAATTACTATTCTATTCTATCATGCGCACTTACAGCAAATCACAATACACAATCTTTTGCCATTTTTTTAGAAAATTTTCAAGTACACAGTGAATGCTGGTTAGATTATTATTATTATTATTATTGGACAAACGTGGTTCTGTTTGAAAGGAAAAAATCGATATGATATTTTAAAATAATAGTTTGAACAGCATGATTTCAAAATTGCATAGGTGACAAGCTGTTTAAGAACCACCCTTTCAAAAGGTTATTTGCCTGAAACAAATAAAACTTGGTCTTGCACATGCGTGATCCAAAAGCGCCTATTTGGTGCTTTGTAGGACGTCTTTCTAGCATTTCATGCCACTTTACCGTGCAAATATATGTAGCATGAAATTAGCTTTGTCCTGAGTTAAGTTTAATTTAAGTACGCAGTTCAAACCTTCATCTAGATTAAGCTTTGGCCGAGATGAAGCATCAGAAATATAATCCATCTTCATTTAACAGATTAATTGCTTAATTATGTCTGCTTGGCATCATTTTTTTATTTATAAAAACTTTTTATTTAAAAATATAATTATATATTTTGCTATAGTTAATTATTTTAGAAACAAAAATGATGATTGTGATAAAAGAGGTGGTAAAAATAGAGACAATGAAAGTGGTTGCATTATTAGTGGCAAGTGGTTCGTAGTAATAGCAATAATGATGGCAATGGTACAGTATAAATATTAATGGCAATGATGGTGGTAAAATGTTGATAATAGCAATTGTACGAAAAAAATATAGTGCGACAAGAATAGTCACAACGATAATAGTCGCATCAACAAGTGACAATAATAATAACAATAGTGACGAAAGTGATAGGTAATGATGGTGATGAAGGCTGCAATGATAATGTTGGAGGTAGTGCTGGTGGTAGTAAAATATAAATTTTTTATTTTCAAAAATATTATGCTTCTAATTTTTTTTAGAAATAATAAAAGTTAATATTTACAAAAGTATAAAATCATAGAAATAGTTGCACTAAATATATTTTCATTTTTATGATTTGATTTTTGAAATTAAAAGAAATGAATGAAAGTAATGCCTAATAAATTCTTTAAGTGTGTAAAATTAAATGCAGAGCTGCAGGACAACAAGCACTGAAAGCGCGGCTATTTATAAAGAGCGTAGCTACATCGTGTAGTCCAGTTAAAAGCCAAGGCAAGGGGTTGGCTTGCGTAGTTGGGATGCTTTTCACAAGTAGTCCAACACACAAGGGCCTACGTACCACATGCACATGCAAGCAAAGAGAAACGCTCCACCGCAATGTACCGCTTCAAAGAAAAGACAAAAGCCAAAGAAGAAATTAAATTAACGTCCCAAAGTTGCGTCTTAATTTAAGAATACTTGATTAGCATATTTTCGTATACTTATAGTCGACTTTGAGTAGATTTAATAGAAGACAACCAATAGAAAATGCTCAAGAATTGCCCAGCTTAAGATTTCTCAAGCTCAACTCATAGTTCCACTACAGCTGAAAAGATTTTAATCTATAGGGAACAACCAGCTGACCAGCGGAACTTCACTAAAGTTTACTGCACACAGTTTCAACTAATGAAAAAAAGCAGAACACTAGCTGAAAGCGCCACAAAGTTCCTTGGGAAAGAGTGAAGCTTGAAAAGAGCTTTGGAGAACCTTGCAGGTGTTTGAGTGCTCATGGACTTGAGTGGAGCCCCGCATATATAAAAAAAGGGCCCACCCACCTGAAATCTGATTCAACTATTATTTCACTAGATCAAATGCTGCTGCTCTGCATTTTAATTAAAGGGCTAGATTTGGGAGTGTCTTGATAGATGTTTCATATGAGATGAACTCACAATGCAACCCTAGAAGAAACAAAGAGCTTTTTTTCACCTTCAGACGCCTCGAGATCCAATCTCTTAATAAAGCTGGGAACTATCGTATCATGATGAGAATTCATGGACATTCATCGCAGAAAATTATTCCATGGCTTTCAAATCATCTACATGCCTTGAGAGAAAAGCTGACCTCATCCATATGTCTTGAGAGAGAAGTTGACAGTGGCCGACAAAGGCACTCTCTCCGTAGTCGAACATTTCACTAAACGTTCAACAGTATGAACCATGCTATCTTGATTCACAAGGCAACGAGAAATTAGTACATGGTAGTACAGTGAGTTATAATACCGTTAATATGTATGAAAATTCGATGGAAACCCTTGGTCACCGTCAAATGCATGAGATGCTAGATTTGAATCGCTAGCTAGGAGCAGGAGAATAACTTAATGGCAGAAATATCACTGGTCCATTAATTTTGTTACCTGCTTTTTACTTCTCTGACCTACTTGAGGATGAGGCTTTATTAATTTCGGCTGTTTGATAGAACACTTGCTGGTCTCGCATGGTGGCCTTGCATCAAGATCTCCTTGTACTGCCAATCTAAGACGCTAGACAATTGTATGGGCCTCACTTCACGAGCATGCTTACTGACAACAAAGAGGAAAGTGGAACTTAAATGCTAGAAATAAGAGAAAAGAAATGATCATAATTAAGGAAATATCGATAAAGCAAAATAGAAAATGCCAAGCTACATCAAAAGCGTCCGACCTCCACAGACATTGCTATTACGGATGCTTGCAGTTGCAAAAGCGAGAAAGTATATTTGGACTTTTAAAATGGTGAATATGTCTGTGAAGAGGCATAGATGTGTTTTGTTCATGCACTGGTTTTAAAGGGGAAAAAGTACATGAATGTGCATATATAAATTTGTGTTGTTGCATACACAAGCATGTATACACATGAGAGAGAGAATATGTATCTTTATTTGAGTTCTTGTTTAAATTCAAGGTGGTACAAATTACAGGAAGGGAGCAGTGAAACAAATTATATACCTCTAGAAACATAAATATTTTGCATAACTATGTGTATGCTAGTGCCAAGAGTGGTACATTTCAGAGGCGAGTAGAGGGGCACTTTCCAAGACGCTTCCCTGATAACTGTCCTAGTGGATGGTCCACTTTGAAAGTAATAACTTGCAAGTTGTACCCAAAGGGAGGTCCACCTGAATGAGTGAGAGGTGGTAAATGTCGATGCAAATGCTTTTGGCATGTTCTTTTAGCAACCTTACTAAGTCTGCAATGGCCGTTCCATGTCAAAATATCTATTCAAATGACACACTCTTAACAGATCTTTTCAATTATAGAATGTACCATTCTCACCTGATTTGTATACAATAACATTAGAAAGTCATGGACACATGCCATACAAGGGACTGAAATACTCTATTTTTATGCAAGTATTGCTTTAATGCTTGGATTCTATTCAGTTCTTCTATTTCAGTTCTAAATTAAATTTAGGTCAAGTGTTTTTATTTCTTATATATTGACTGAATGGCTTTCATGGGAAAAAGGTAACCAACTAGTTAAAAGACGAATTCTTACAGATTGATGCTCAATAACAAGCAAAATGGATCTCAATACAGTCCAATAAAGTTCCATCAAAAGCGCTTAAACTCAACATAAAAAAATGTCGAAAACTTGTAGATTCGACATGTTATGTCATTAGTTAGTATGAAATCTGGCAACAAATAGACTTGGACAGTAAGAATACAAAGATGTAGAAAGAGAACAAAAGGTTTGGTCAACATGATTGTGCAATCATCCTTACGATGACGTATTTCTCTAATCCAGACGGAAAGTAATCATCTCAATAATCCAAAAATATTGAAGTAGTGGAAGATCAATATGAATTCAATTCCAAATTAATAGTTTCTTTGATGCGATATGAGAAAATAGTATAAATTGTACGCTTTCCAGGTTTAAGTCTAAAATAAGTTTTTTATTTTTATTTTTATGAAAGGAAAACAAGAGAAAAGAAGACACAAGAAGAGAAAAAAAGGGAATCCCACCTCTCTTTTTTTGGATGCAAGGGGTGAGATGAGAGAGGAAACTTGACCCTTAAAAGAAAAAAAAATGCATGAAAGGTTTTTGTCTGAAAAAACTACATGCAAGGCTTTCATCAAAAAAGAGAGATGAACATAAACCATGTTATTCGCTTCTCTCCAAATCTCTCCGCTTTTAGAGGGATTTTTCATGAAAAAACAAAGATCCTAGAAAAATATTTTCTCCGTTTAATTATTAGCCAAACAAGAGATTTTGACTCCCTACTTCCCCTTCTTGCTTTCTTACCTCCAACCCTGTCAATTTAAAGGCAGTGCAAAACATCCTAAAGGAGTTAATGAAATGTATCTGATGAACTTTAATTCCCATCTTTCTCTTGAAAGGGCTGTAAACACGGACTGATATTTAATTAGTAAGAAGAGAATCCAAATGTCATATAGCCTAGCCATTAGAAACCAAGTATTCTGATGATTCACAATTTGAATATTCATCAAGCTATTGAGTGTTCAGACAAATGCTTTTTTCACAATTATAAGCTAATTATATAATACAAAACCATATATATAGTCAATTAAAATGCAACTATGTCAAGGGATGCTTACAAAGAAGTTAGCTGGCTCACCCAAGAACTATTAGGTCAGTTCCTCATAGAGGATTCCAATGATGATGACTATTGTTCCAATTCTAAGATCACTTGCCAATGGACTCATCGAACTTAAATACCTTCTTTTACCATCCACCTATTGCCACTACAAGCACACAAATGAAAATGCTAGTCAGTTCATCAGATTTACACCATGCAATCATCTAATAATTTTAAATCATCCTTCTTTCAAGAGCCTTATTATTCTGTTAGTACACAAATCAAAGAAATAGCGCACGCACCATAAAATCTATGAATTGCTTGGAGTAATGTGTGGAAAAAAAAGGATATGATGCATAGCGGAAGCATTATCTGGCAACTTCTCCTGAAATTCCGATGCATAACCCCCCAAACACCTACAAGAAAGCAGGCAAGCAAGCGAAAAAAAACCTGGGAACAGTAGATTGAGACATAATCCTCGAAAAATTCATAAATAAAGAAAGAAAAGGATGATTCGACCATACCTTATCAGTGTAAGCGAGAAACAGCAACAAATCTCAGCAAATGTCATGCTATCATAGTCGCTTATTTGCCGATGCAGCATCATCAAGATTCTCATTAAGAATCGGACCGCAGAAGCTCTGAACAATGTGAATCTTGATGATGCCACACCTGCAAACATCGACTGCATCCAATCTATCAAAGATCACGGAAGAAGCAAAGAGGAACAAAGAAACAACCCCAACATTTAAGGTAACGAGATTTTTCTTTTCTTTTCTTTTTTAGAGAAAGAGAAAGATGGGCATGAAGATAGAAAACAGACAGGATTAAAATAGTAGATAGAGAAAAAAAATATTATGGTGTGTATTTGGATCAAGTATCAAGAGAAAGATGGAAAAGATGAGGGAAAAAACAGGAGCAGGAACAACAAAGAAGAGAGGGGGAGATAAAAACTCAGATTCATGCACACTCTCCACACATGAACACGAGCGCAGGGTGACGTGGGGGTTCG
>UESW01000272.1:0-49925 GCA_900491605.1 Calamus simplicifolius | reverse complement strand
ACTGAAAGGGTCGAAATACCATAGTGTACCAACAAGTATCCCCCCTACTGAAAGGGTCGAAATACCGTAGTGTACCAACGGGTATCCCCCCTACTGAAAGGGTCGAAATACCGTAGTGTACCAACAGGTATCCCCCCTACTAAAAGGGTCGAAATACCGTAGTGTACCAACAGGTATCCCCCTACTGAAAGGGTCGAAATACCATAGTGTACCAACAAGTATCCCCCCTACTGAAAGGGTCGAACCGTAGTGTACCAACAGGTATCCCCCCTACTGAAAGGGTCGAAATACCATAGTGTACCAACAAGTATCCCCCCTACTGAAAGGGTCGAAATACCATAGTATGACATGATAAAGGAGAGCCGCGGCGACACATAACAATACCTCACATCACATGCACTCATCATATCAATAACAACACAATATTGCATAAACAGTGGATTATACCTACTAAACAATTGCATGTAATACATCACATCAATGTCATAATAACTGCATCTCTCATGCATAATAACTGCATCTCTCATGTATAGCAACTGCATCTCTCATGCATAGCAACTGCATCTCTCATGCATAGCAACTGCATCTCTCATGCATAATCACTGCATCTCTCATGCAGCATCCACACATGAAATCATAGTACATAAACAGCCATGTATTCATAATATTCATCTACTTACAAATTTAGCCAATAACAATTCTTCATGTCACAATTCACAATTTAAACATTCATATAATGAATAATTTATTAAATACTGATAACGGCTTACTTACCTCAGTACGCTATCCAACAGGTATAAATCAGCTAGTCAAATGTCTGAGCACCTACAGGGTCATTTACACAATTAATTTATTAGCAACGAATATTAAAATGACCCTTAGAGTTTCTACCCAAACTAGTTCACGGGCCCTACTTTGGGCTCGAATATCTCCCACTATACACACCCGATTGGGGAAGTAAAAATACCCCAAGAAACTAGAATTCACCCAGATTCTAGCCATATAAATATTTTTCTAATCCCGACCCGTTACGGGCCCAAAATCCAACCCAAAAATGACTCACTGCATGGCCCAAAAGGCCTGAACCGGCCGGCCCAGCCGGCCCGGTTCAACCTCTTCCACCCGATCCCCTGTTTCACAGAACAGGGGACGGGAACATGGCCGGCGGCCGGGGCCGCCGCCGGCCAAATTGAGGGCGGCCCGGCCGTCGGTGGTCGGGCCAGAGCCAGCTGCCACCGCGGCCGGCCGCCAATCCTCCTCTCTCTCCCTCAATTTGACACTTTCTCTCTAACACCTCCGCACGGCACAGAACTGTGCCGGCGGCACGGCCGGCCACCATGGCTGGCCGGACCTCCACCGGACGCACGCCCGGCGCCGGTGGAGGCGACAGGCCAACAATCGGGCCCGCGAGGCGGCGAGCATGCCGCCGAGCCCGAACCAATTCGGCTTCCGCCACTGTGCAAGAGAGGGCCAATTGGTCCTCTCTCTCTACTCTCTCTCCACCACCACCCCACCGGACGCCTCCTCCGGCATCGGCGGAGTCGTCGGCCAGATCTCAGGCCCGGCGCGGTGGCGAGCACGCCGCCGGGCCTGAACCAAGGGGATCGGCCGGCTCGCGATCTCTCTGGTTCTCTCTCTCTCCACTCTCTCCCGCTCGCTTTCTCTTTCTTTCTCTCTCGCTTGCTTTCTCTCTCTCTCCCGCTCTCTCTCTCTCTCGCTCTCTTCTCTCTCTCTCTCTCCCTGTCTCTTTCTCTCTTACGCTCTCTCCCTCTCTCTCTCTCTCTAGAAGCCAGGGAATTTACCTGATGGATGAAGTGCCAGGATGATGGAGGGAGTCCCCCTCCATCATATAAATAATCCCCCAGTGCAACGCTTTGGTCAGGTAAAGAGATCGGGCATTCAATCGTCAAGTCATGTCAAAAGTCTAAACATCAAGAAGGTTTTCCCCAGGATGCCAGGTGTCCCCAGAAGTAATTACTAAGAGTTACGTTCCCCCATGTTAATTTATGGGGGGTTACATTCTCCCCCCTTATAAAAATTTCGTCCTCGAAATTTGATATACATCCAATGGAATACAAATCCATATTTTCTATCTAATAATCAGTTAAATTTCATTCAAAAGTCACCGTCATCGATACATCGTTGATCTGTAATAAGATACAAATAATTGTGGATGTTTCTTTTTATTTTCTTCTTAGAACTTCGACATAAGGAATACTACACCATCTCAGAACTTAATCCTTGCGGTCCACAATGTGCACAAAATGATCTTCATAAGTCAATTCTTTCTTAAGCTAAACTGGTTCAAGTTCTAACACATAACGGGTTTGAAATATACCTTCTCAGTCATAAAGGTATGAAACACATTGAACACTCCAAAGAGTAATGAAGATAGTGCTAAGCTATAAGCTGCCTCCTTTATTTTGATCAAAATCTCAAATGGTCCAATGTATTGTGGCTCAAATCACCTCTAACACAAATCTCATCACGTCATTAGTTAGTAAAATTTTCCAAATGATCTTCAACCTGAAATTTCCAATTTTTCTGTTTAACATCAACATAACTTTTCTATTAATTCTGAGCTACATGAAGCTGCTTTGATACTTTCTCATATTTTTAAACCAACTCAGTAATCAAAATTTTCTCTCTCACACTTCAAAGGATCTATACCTTATATCATAGACAACTTAAGTGAATCCATTTGAATGTTGGCTTGGTAATCAATAATTAAGCAATTTCACTAAGGGTAAGAAGCTATACCAAGCACTTTCTAAATCCATCACACAGGCTCGCAGTATATCTTCAAAAGCTAATTGGTTCATGCAGATTGTCCATCTATTTGAGGGTGGAAGGCTGGACAGAAATTCAGCTTAATTCACTAAGCCTTATGAAAACATCATCGAATTAGGAGAGTGAGACAAATGGGTTCAGACTCAATTTACGTAGTTTACCATTAAACAAAAAAAAATATTAACATCTTTATCTCACTAAAATTTCATCCTCGAAGTTAAATGTCCACAAATTTTGTACCATTAAAGATACTCACTAGCAAACTTTTATTTCGTTCCCAAGTACCCAAATGACATGTCCAACTTTCAAAATTAATTTAATCTTTCTACCAAATAAAATTAATTTTCTTAAGAAGTTTTTCTTTCCTGTCATCCTTTTTTTTTTTATTTTTTTTTACTTCTCACAACATAATCATTATAATTATCATAGAATCCATCATAGGTATTATGTCATCCATTCTTAAGGTTAGTAACACATCAGGCACTCTTAATTCCTCGATAAGACAGTTCCAAGTTCTTTTGAATTAAATATAAGATAGTTTTCTTCCAATGCTCTCTCAACTCATAAATAGTTGAATGTGCCATTAATCTTACGACACTTATTTCAATCATCATAACATACTTGGTTTCACTCTTGAATACTTCAAGCTAACATCAATGAATCATTAAGCCAATCATTTAGGATATCTATCATAATTATCATAATCAACTAATTTAATTTCTTTGAATAATAGTGCCATCAATAATCATCAGTATAATTATTTTATCTCCTTCATATTTATCAATAATACCACCATAACCAATCAATTTCTCTTGAATAGGTCAGTATATCCTCAATAAATAATGCAATGTCTCATGCCATAACATGACCAACTAATTTAAACCCTTCAAATATCTCAAAGTGACTTCACTAATCTAGCTCAGATGGATACAAGACTTATAAGGTCAATCAAGATTGAAAATGCACTTACCATTCGAAAGACATAATTGGAAGTTATAGCAATCTCTTTATGATTTGAAAGTGATAATAGATGTACCCTTAACCATAATCCATAACTGATAATAATAAAATCATCTCCCTCTTATTTTCTTAATAATTATTTTATGCCACTTATGGCTGATTGATAATTTATCCATCCTGGACAAAGATATCTGCGTAGGAACTATGAAGAAAGGTACAATAAGTATGCACGATAAATTAATGAACAGATATCTTGATTTAGAAATCTATAAAAATGAAAATCCCCATGAAATTCTTTATCAGTGGAGTTATCTTATTCTCATTATTGCTAAAGTCTTTCACTTTCTACCATCAAAATATTTGATCATTTATAGCCAAATTAGTTCTAAAGATTAATAGAGTCTACTGCTCTCAAAACTTAAACAGTAATTGTCTCAGAATTTAAATTTTTATATTCTTCCTAAATGGTCCATCAAGATATAATATGCAGTCAACTATTTCATTAGCATCAATATCAACCATCTCCACATCTAGCAAATTAACAATCAGTTTTGAACATGCAATATCCATAATAAAAGTTCTCTTAGTAAAATTCACTATATACTTATCCATCCAGATTCAAATTCAGAAAGTACTCAATTGTGATTGATCAAAAATATGTAATTAACTATTTCATTCCCAAAATATCATCAATATTAATCATCCCTATAACCGGCAGATTAGCTCATAATCTTGAACTTACAATATCAACAATGTAAGTTCTACAAAAAAAAATTCATTATATACATCCACATTCAAATTTATTTACTAACTCCAAATCCACATATCAACTCAATTGCAATATGGACATAATGATGTTATCTTAGTCATATTAGTCATCAATTGAAATTTTCCACTACTATGTTTATTCCATATATTCATCTATCTTTTATTGCATATCCAATTAAAATTTCATCTCTCATATTATTTAAAGGTCTGAAACTGCTATGAATCATTTCCAATAAGTTTGACGGAGCTAAAACCTCTAGAAGCCCCTAGGCCTCCCCACTGGTCAAGGCTACCAGCCAGGGAGCCCACATTATCATTGGCTTGCGATGGTTCATTCTTAATCCCCATCAAATTTGTAATTCAATTAATATCTTGATAAACTTTAAATTTCAAGCTTCCAAAGCATAATTCCTGAAATTCCTTTAAAGTCATAATTGTCTCAATGTCATCCAAGTATTTTGCCTAGAGTCTCATTATGCATATGTCCCTAAGATCATAACCTGGGTCCTGTGGGTTATGGGCCCACCACGCTTCCGCTGCGCACTCTGATGCTGCATGTCCTGCATAGACTGCGCCATACCCGAGAGAGCTTGAAGCATCTCGGATTGGAATCGCTGGTGCTCAGCTCCTACTGGGTTGGCAGGGGCCATACCCTCAGTAATTCCTTGACCCACCGGCTGATCAGCATTACCGGCCAGGGAGTCCTCCTCATACAGTTGGCTCCTAGTACGGCGAGCCATATCTATTTTCTATTAAATTAGATGTGGTTAATATCATCATAAACTAATGTGTCAGGTGTCTCTAAATATAATGTCATCCAAATATATTCACCACGTATTATCATGTCAATATGTCCGTGTCCCTAGAGTCATAACCTGAGCTCTGATACCACTAAAGCTGTCATGCCCCAGACCCAATATCGGGCTAGGGTTACAACCCGCCGCGTGCCGGGCACGCAAGGCATCACAAATTTTTCACACGTAACACAATTATATATAATCAGATCAAATACATCACTCAATACTAAAAGTTTTGGGTTACAAACCCTTACACACAACAATAATAAAGTCTGGGCATCAAGCCCACACATATGTAATACTGGGGTTACAACAGAATAATGGTCTTGTTATATTTAATAGAAGATCCATCAACCCACCAATCCATCTTCAACCTCGTGGCTCTGACAAAAACATTGTAAGATTTTTGTGAGCTTACACTCAGTAAGTAAGCCACGTTATACAGTCAAATCATAGCATATCAGCATATCAATCAATAAGCACATAAGTGATTTGCATGCTTAAACATTATACAATTACTCAAACATGCAATGTAAGTAAACCCACTGTTTATACTCTCAATGGTAACTGTAAATGTGACCCACGGCCCTGCAATATCTCAATAGTGTACCAACAAGCATCCCTCCTACTGAAAGGGTCGAAATACCATAGTGTACCAACAAGTATCCCCCCTACTGAAAGGGTCAAAATACCGTAGTGTACCAACAGGTATCCCCCCTACTGAAAGGGTCGAAATACCATAGTGTACCAACAAGTATCCCCCCTACTGAAAGGGTCGAAATACCGTAGTGTACCAACAGGTATCCCCCCTACTGAAAGGGTCGAAATACCATAGTGTACCAACAAGTATCCCCCTACTGAAAGGGTCGAAATACCATAGTATGACATGATAAAGGAGAGCCGCGGCGACACATAACAGTACCTCACATCACATGCACTCATCATATCAATAACAACACAATATTGCATAAACAGTGGATTATACCTACTGAACAATTGCATGTAATACATCACATCAATGTCATAATAACTGCATCTCTCATGCATAATAACTGCATCTCTCATGTATAGCAACTGCATCTCTCATGCATAGCAACTGCATCTCTCATGCATAATCACTGCATCTCTCATGCATAGCATCCACACATGAAATCATAGTACATAAACAGCCATGTATTCATAATATTCATCTACTTACAAATTTAGCCAATAAAATTCTTCATGTCACAATTCAATTTAAACATTCATATAATGAATAATTTATTAAATACTGATAACGGCTTACTTACCTCAGTACGCTATCCA
This sequence comes from Calamus simplicifolius, assembly GCA_900491605.1. Taxonomy (NCBI): domain Eukaryota; kingdom Viridiplantae; phylum Streptophyta; class Magnoliopsida; order Arecales; family Arecaceae; genus Calamus; species Calamus simplicifolius. The sequence goes on along the minus strand of UESW01000272.1, from coordinate 43,305 downwards.
ATAGGTATAAATCAGCTAGTCAAATGTCTGAGCACCTACAGGGTCATTTACACAATTAATTTATTAGCAACGAATATTAAAATGACCCTTAGAGTTTCTACCCAAACTAGTTCACGGGCCCTACTTTGGGCTGAATATCTCCCACTATACACACCCGATTGGGGAAGCAAAAATACCCAAGAAATTAGAATTCACCCAGATTCTAGCCATATAAATATTTTTCTAATCCCGACCGTTACGGGGCCCAAAATCTAGCCCAAAAATGGCTCACTGCACAGCCCAAAAGGCCTGAACCGGCCGGCCGGCCCGGTTCAACCTCTTCCACCCGATCCCCTGTTTCACAGAACAGGGACGGGAACATGGCCGGTGGCCGGGGCCGCCGCGGCCAAATTGAGGGCGGCCCGGCCGCCGATGGCCAGGCCAGAGCTGGCCGCCGCCGCGGCCGGCCGCCAATCCTCCTCTCTCTCCCTCAATTTGACACTTTCTCTCTAACACCTCCCGCGGCACAGAACTGTGCCGACGGCACGGCCGGCCACCATGGCCGGCCGGACCTCCACCGGATGCACGCCCGGCGCCGGTGGAGGCACAGGCCAACGATCGGGCCCGGCGAGGCGGCGAGCACGCCGCCGGCTTCCGCCACCGCGCGAGAGGAGGGCCAATTAGCCCTCTCTCTCTACTCTCTCTCCACCACCACCCCCGGATGCCTCCTCCGGCGCCGGCGGAGTCATCGGCCAGATCTCAGGCCCGGCGCGGTGGCGAGCACGCCGCCGGGCCTGAACCAAGGGGATCGGCTGGCTCGCGATCTCTCTGGTTCTCTCTCTCTCCCGCTCTCTCCCGCTTGCTTTCTCTTTCTTTCTCTCCTGCTTGCTTTCTCTCTCTCCGCTGTCTCTCTCTCTCTCACGCTCGCTCTTTCTCTCTCTCTCTCCCTATCTCTTTCTCTCTCTTCTTATGCTCTCTCCCTCTCTCTCTCTCTCTAGAAGCCAGGGAATTTACCTGATGGATGAAGTGCCAGGATGATGGAGGGAGTCCCCCTTCATCATATAAATAATCCCCCAGTGCAACGCTTTGGTCAGGTAAAAGATCGAGCATTCAATCGTCAAGTCATGTCAAAAGTCTAAACGTCAAGAAGGTTTTCCCCGGGATGCCAGGTGTCCCCAGAAGTAATTACTAAGAGTTACGTTCCCCCATGTTAATTTATGGGGGGTTACAAGGATCAAGCTTTCCCAACTTATGGGAGGCATTGTGAACATATCCTGCTGAACCTCAAGGGCGCAAATGATCCACAGAGGGTTGCGCACCATACCATAGCTCATATGGAGTAGAAGATTCTATTTTACTAGGTACACAATTAAGGATGTAGGTAGCAGTCAACAACGCATCTTCCCAGAAACTAATTGAAAAATTTGCCTGCGCCATCATTGACCTAACCATATCTAGTAAAGTCCTATTTCAACCCTCGGCAACACCATTATGTTGCGGTGTCCCAGGAATTGTAAGCTGCTTGCGTATCCCCTTTTTCTTATAGAGCTGCTAGAATTGCTCAGATAGATATTCGCGACCTCTATCAGTTTGGAGAGTCTTCAAAGACCTTTTCTTCTAATTTTTTACCTCAGCTAAAATTCATCTGAAATAATCCAATACTTCATAGCAATGGGAGATCAAGTACACATACCCGAATCATAAAATATCATCTATAAATGTGAGGAAATAGGAAGCACCATGGTGCACTTTGATACTCATGGGTCCACAGATATCAGAGTGAACTAGCTCTAATGGATGAGAGGCCCTAGTAGCCTTACCAAAAGGCTTTCTTGATGCCTTTCCCGCTAGATAAGACTCACACATAGATAGACTTATCTTGGTAAGAGGGCCCAATAGCCCTGCTTTAGCCATTCGTGCCATCCTATCTTGGCCCATATGACCAAGTCTAGCATGCCAAAGAAAACTATCATCATAGGCAGGAATAGATGCACAAGAAAATAAGGAATAAGAAGTACACAATTTAACATTAAGTCTAAAGAACCCGTGTAACAAATATCCATAAAAAGATAAAACATCATCTAGATAGACTAACATATGGTCACCAGAAAAATAAAAAGTGCAACCGAGTGCCAACATGGCAAGAACAGAATAAAGATTACACTGGATAGTTGGGACATACAAAATGTCATGTAGGATCAATACATATCCACCATGAAGCGTAACATGATATGCTCCTACACCCAAAACCTACTCACGCATACCATTCCCTAGCACGACAAATTGAGTATCTATAGGCATCCGATGAAAATCTATAAAACCTGCTCGATCTCACACTATATGTTTATTCACTCCTAAATCTACAATCCAATCGGGGAGAGTGTCAGCAACTAATGCATATGAACAAACATAGAGAGAGCTTAATATGGAGCATTCCTTCTTTGGCTCAGTGCAATCACGAGCAAAGTGGCCTTTTGCTTCACAATTGTAGCACTTAATCTTTGTCACATCTCTCTTTTTCCCTCGATGTCCTCTATTTGGTTTGGCTATAGCTTTTCCTTTAGATCCTGAGCACTCTTGTTACGTGCCTTTCCCTTCTTTTTGTTCCTGGGTCTCAAAGACTCACCAGTAACCACATAGGCCAGAGGGAGGGAAGTCTCAATGCGCTCAGCCTCAACCTCAAGATGATGAGTAATGTCCTCAAAAGTCTTGATGTGCTCACTATGAGTCATCAAGAGCTTCATTTGACTCCATTAAGGGTCAGACAGTGAACAAATCGCCGCAAGGACCTGTTGCTCATCAGTAAGGTCAACTCCAGCAGCCTTCATATCCTTAATCATGTTTTTCATCACACGAAGGTGGGTTGACATGGAATGATTGGGATCCTTGACATATTGCATGAATCTAAGGTTCAAGGCATGTAGCCTTGTGGCTAAAGTTTGACCAAACCTGATCTTGAGCTGGTTCCACATATCCTGAGCAGTCTGGCAATGCTCAAAGTTGCCAATAAGATCATTGTACATGTTACTCAACATGGTAAAGCATGCACAACGATCTTTTCTGACCCAACTTTTATAGGCTTTCCGATCAAGGCGATGTTGCTCAGTAGCGCCAGGCGCTGGTGGTGTCATACTAATTGTCAGGGTCTTCAGGACTTCTAATTCATTAGGTAGGTATTGAATTTTTCTATACCACATTTCATAGTTTTATCCATCTAGCTTCTCACTTTTGTTAAGATTAGCTATCACATATTTGGAGGCCATCACTGCATTCAGTCAAGCAAGGTATGGACATCAGGCACATATTATACCATTAGCTAGAAAAATAACCAGATTACAAATGTTCCTTCTTATAAATGAGATCGAAAACTTTGCTAAGCTCATAATCATCACTCATTTAATAAGATGGAACACATAATCTAATAATTTTTATAGAGCACATCTATGTTATCTACATTAAATAATATGATCGCAGAATATTCATAGCAAATGACATAAATTTTCCTTATGCATTAAGCATAAATTAATTATGTCAATAGAAAATGTATAGACACATGCATAAACCATATTTATTCACTAAGCATAAATAATTATGCATTCAAAAAAATAGTTACAAAAATTCAAGCAGAATGGCAATGATAATATTCATGCATAAAGAATAAATAATTATGCCACAGTAAGAAAACTTTCAATAAATATTTTCTTTGAATTTTTAGATTTTTTCTGATTTTTTATTATTTTTTTGGAATTTTTTAATTTTTATGTAATTTTCTTGATGTTTTGAATTTTTTTAATTATTAAAACTCAAAAAAAAGAAAAAAAGCTAGCAGCTGATGACAGCTGGGACCGATACATGACTAGACACCTGGATGCCACATAAGCATCTATTATTTGTTAGATCACTGTTTGCATGGACTGCCACATGGCAGCCACGTGTATGCCATGCGGCCGCCACGAATGTGCCATGTACAAAGCCTGCCACGACAACATAGTGCTGATGTATCTGCCACGTCAGCACCACTTTTCTATTTCCCTTTTTTTTAATGAATAAATACTAGAAAGTCCCTGGATATCCATGAATTTACAGGTGGTGCCACCCGTAAACTCATAGAGTCTCCCATGCTTGCCACCCACATGGCGGCGGCGAAGGGCCGTCTCAGCCATCCAGTGGCCAGATGGAGGCCTAGGGGGGGACACCGGTAGCCCGCACCGCCGTAGAAGGTCCGGCGGCCCCACAACCAACAAGCACGAGCATGCCCGCTGCCCACACGGTGGCGATCAGGCTTCCCCGGCCATCCAGCTACCAAGGAAGAGGCCAGGTCACCGACGATGACTCCTGGGAGGGTCTCTGGCAGCAGGCAAGGCATCGCCAGCCGATAAAGAACTCCCGATGATAACAGGGACCTGCGTTCGTCGCATGTGCGGCAGAGGCAGGGGCTTCCCTAGCCCCCCCAGCGGTCGGGGAAGGAGTCGGACAAGCTCCAGCGATTGGCGGGGCCAATGCCAGTCGCCGGAACGAGTCCGATGACCCCATGCCATGGGAACGGGACTAGGTGGAAGGGAAAGCTTTCCCCAACCACCAATGGCCGGGGAAGAAGGGGAAGAGATCCCGATGGCTGGAGAGGAACCTCCCAGCCGTCGAAGAGAATCAAATAGACCCTCCCCTTCGACCTGATCAAACTGAGGTCCGCTGCGGCACCCATGGCCATAGCGGAACCTCCCAAATTCCTTTTTATTCTATATTCTTTGCTGCATGCTGCAGCACCCATGGCCACTGCAGTCTGTACCCAGCAATCTCAACCCTTTGGTGATGACTACGTGGCTCTAATACCAATTAAAGGAGCCAAAGATAAGGAACATGCCTCAATATCGACAGCAACGGAAGCAGGATCGTCGATCGTCGGGGGCTACCAGAGTCTCTGGTTCATCCATGCCCCTACCGATGAGGAAGAAGAAGGCTTCTCAGTTTTCGTATCCTAATCTTTCAAAAGACACCTCTGATCTTCTTATGGAACCGATAAGATTTAGAGAGCAGATAAGGCTTAGAAATCCGAAGAGTCCCAACTCTTGGGACTCTATGTGGGCGGCTAACTTGGTACCTAGGCCAACAAACATTAAAATAGATCTTAAATGGATGAGATTAGAGCTGGTTTCTTAAGAAAAAATTATTAAAATATGCTACTACAATAACATTTATAAGGTAAAGCAAATTAAATTTTATCAAGTATAAATAATTTATTTTTTGAGGGCTACCGGCATGTATTTGATTTCTCATAGTCATTAAAGAAAAAAAATCATGTCAAAATCTTTTAATAGTTTGATTTAAAAAAAAATTAATAGTTATCAACTAAAAAAATTTCTTCAAAAGAAAAAAGAAAAGAATTGATTAAACAATAATAGTTTTGCATAAAAAATTCACTAAACAAAGTTGTTCATGGGAAAAAAAGAAAAAGCTGATTAATATAAATTAATAGTTTGATATCAAAAAAAAAAATCTGTTTGAAAAAAATAATGTTCTCTAGAAGGAAAAAAGAATTTGTTTAAAAATTAGTAGTTTGATGTCAAAAAAAATTACTTTTAACTTAAAAAAATATTCCTCATTGGAAAAGACAAAAGAATCCACTAAAAAAAATTATTGGTTTGACCAACTAAAAAAATTAACTTGTTAGAAAAATAATAGTTTGATCGACTAAAAATAGTTTGCTGTAAAAAAAAAGCTCTTGACCTACAAAAAATGTTCTTCATGGAAAATAAAGGATAGGCTAAAAAAATAATTTCATCTAAAATTGTTTCAGACTAAAAAAATAAAGTAAAAGTTTGAAGTAAAAAAATAAATAATTTTTAACTTAAAATAATGTTCTTCATAGGAAAAAAATTTGATCAAAGAAAATTAATAGTTTGATATAAAAAGTTTTTGACTAAAAAAATATTCTTTATGAAAAAAAAAAAAGAGAGTAAGCTAAAAAATGGTAATAGTTTAACACAAAAATATCTTGACACAACAGAACAATGTTCCGGGAAAGAAAGGGAAAAGAATGGGCTAAAATATTAAATGATTAATGTAAAATAATGATTTTTGACCTAGAAAAAATATTTTTTAAAAATATTCTTCATTAGGAAAAAGAAAAAGGGTCAGCTCAAAAATTTAACTAACAAAAAACAATAGTTTGATGCACCAAAAAATAATTAAAAAAAGGAAAAAAGAGGAAAATAATGTGCTGACAAAAATCCATGGTTTTGTTGTTAAAGATATTTTTGATTGAAAAAAATTGTTCCCATAGGAAAAGAGAAAAGAAAAAACACTAGGAGAAAAAAATTCATAATTTGATTTTTTTTAAAAAAGTTTTGGTTAAAAAAGAATTAGCTAAAAAAATTAATAGTTTGATAAAAAAAATAGCTTCTAATTAAGAAAAGGTATTTCTCATAAAAAAAGAAAAAAAAGAATCAGCTAAAAATAATAAACATTTTGATTAGCTAAAAAAATTAAACCAGCTAAAAAAATTTATTGACTTAAAAATTAATAGTTTAATATATAAAAAATTTGATTAAAAAAGTATTTATGGGGAAAGAGGAAAACATTTAGCACTCAAGGGATTTCAACCATAATTCATGGGGGAAAAGGTTTTGTGTATGGCGCTCGGTAATTGGTTTGCGCACGTGCGATATATTTTCATCTTTTTCATGACGTACACTTAGTTACATGCATGCAAATTAATCATCGCATATGGATGCACACGTTTCTATATAATGCACAGTGTATAAAGGCTTTTTCTTCTCAGGGAAGGCACATCATCAAAAGCACATGCCGCCTCACCCTTATACTTCTTGTCCTATCTTTCTTCTATATCGAGTACCTTTGTATTACGATGCTTCTATAGCTTTTTCTACTCGAGAGCAATATTTTGAAAACCAAACTAAATAAACTGAATGATGGGTCATGTATCGTGAAGCCAATTCGGCGGCGGATTGGGTGGCTACTTCAGTGGCCCAACATGGTGGTTCTTGGATCTGGAGGCCGGGCACCCCACGTCTTTTCTTTTGCAGCAAATTTTGTACTCAGATCTATCTGGGCTGATTCGCATGAGACTTGTGTGATCGCCCGCTTGTACCAAAAAAAAAGCCTTTACTTACATGGTGAAGGGGCTATATTTATAAGTATCTGAAAACATTACGTTGGAGTATGCGTCTATGCAGTTACCAAAGTCTAAAAAATGTGATCAATTCTTATATATTATCATCATCATCATTATTATTATTTTGGTAGAGATTAATGTGCATTATAATCCAGAATCAAGTAAATTGATTAATTTTGCACATTTCACGCAAGTTGATCCATTTCATCAATAAAGTCACCCCTATGTATACCGAGTAATATATTTTTTTACATCATGCATTTATCAACACTTATTCATACATACATATATATATATATATATATATATATATATAGACACACACATCTTTTTGCTACAAATTTTGCATCCTCTGATATAAGAACCATATCAAGCTCTGGCACGATTTATGCATTCTAAATACCTTCTTTGAATTATCATTATATCTATTAGAAGTTAATGTACATGAGGAAACATTTAAATTTATATAATAACTTAGACTACAAGTCAATCACAATTTGCACAGCTTAAGGTATACAAACTTGTTTACATGATTTAAGAAATTTTACAAATTTTACTATCAATAAATATATAGTTTGGGGGGAAGTTACAAAATTTGTTATCATCATAGAACACACAAGCATAATATACTTTTAGCTATTGATACTTCCAACATGTCATACATACAAAAGCCACATAAGGCACTTTCTCTTCAGATTCTCCTGTAAAACAAGAAAGTAATGAGAATGAAAGCCCAAAAGTCCTTGATAACCATAAGTCTTTGTTAAAGGTTTTAGGATGGCATTTATAAACAAGGCATCTTTTAAAGTGCAACACTTTCATAGAATAAAACTAGGGATGGCAATGGCCCGAGGATGGCCCGGGGTGGTCTATACTGATTCTCATCCCCATTAGAAAAAACATCCCGTTCTATACCAGTTCCGTCTCCGTTAGGAAAAATATCCCCGTTTCCCACCTTGTTAAGCTGTTATAGTTAATGGAGAGGGGATGGGATATCCAGCCGGGTAAACGGTACCCATTTGGCTATTTACATAAAAAATAAAATTATTTTATTAAATTTATAATTTATTAAAAATTAAAAAAAATAATTTTTTTAGGATGAGATGGAGACTAATTAAGAACAGCCTTGATGATATTGATACATATAAGAGATTCTTCGGAAGAAGAGAATGAAAAGTGAGAAAGAAAACTATAGAAAAATCAGAAAATGAAGATTTTCAATGCAACAACCGTAAAAAAAGAATATATACATTCAAATTTCAAAGCAAAAAATAAAGAGATATCTTTCTTTAAAAATAAATAAAGAAAAAGATGAGCATACTAGAGAAAGAAAAAGGTGTTGACGGACGTCAATGGGGCAGCGATTGGCGAAGATAGACTATGGACTGATGAAGCTAAGTTCTCGTCTGATTCCGAACTTTAGATTGGCTACGTGAAAGAAGGAAGAGTAAGAGACGGCTACGTGAAAGAAGAAAGGGCAAGAGTCAGAATTATATATTTTATTTATTTTTAATTTTAAAATTTTAATATATTAATATACATATATATATTTAAAATTTAAATATATTATATTAAAGTTAACGATGATGGAGATGGATAAATGGGGATGAAACGGAGAATACCATCTCGATCCATTTAGCCGTTAACGAAAAATCTTCGTTATCCCACTACAAGAAAGTATGGTATTTGTGGCGAACCTATTATGGCGACATATTTTCGTTATAGGTTTATTTATAACGGTGAAATAGAAATTAAATTTGTCATAAAACTAATTTATTACGGCAAAATAATTTTTTACCATAATAAAAAGACTTATTACGATGAATGTTATAACTCGTCGTAATAGGTCCATGTTGTATTTTACGAATTTAATTTTTTTTATTTTTCTTTCTATTTATTACGGCAAAATAATGTTTTGCCGTAATAAAAAGACTTATTACGACGAATGTTATAATTCGTCGTAATAGGTCCATGTTGTATTTTATGAATTTAATTTTTTTTATTTTTCTTTCTATTTATTACGGTGAAATAATTTTTTGCCGTAATAAAAAGACTTATTACGACGAATGTTATAATTCATCGTAATAGGTCCATGTTGTATTTTATGAATTTAAATTTTTTTTATTTTTCTTTCTATTTATTACGGTGAAATAATTTTTCACCGTAATAAAAAGACTTATTACGATGAATGTTATAATTCATCGTAATAGGTCCATGTTGTATTTTATGAATTTAAATTTTTTTTATTTTTTTTCTATTTAATACAGCGAAATAATTTTTTGCCATAATAAAAAGACTTATTACGACGAATGTTATAATTCATCGTAATAGGTCCATGTTGTATTTTATGAAATTAATTTTTTTTATTTTTCTTTCTATTTATTACGGTGAAATAATTTTAGGCCCATGTTGTATTTTACAAATTTAAATTTTTTTATTTTTTTTCTATTTATTATGGTGAAATAATTTTTGCCGTAATAAAAAGACTTATTACGACGAATGTTATAATTCATCGTAATAGGTCCATGTTGTATTCCGTAATAAAAAGACTTATTATGATGAATGTTATAATTCATCGTAATAGGTCCATGTTGTATTTTACGAATTTAAATTTTTTTTATTTTTCTTTCTATTTATTACGTGAAATAATTTTTTACCATAATAAAAAGACTTATTACGACGAATGTTATAATTCGTCGTAATAGGTCCATGTTGTATTTTATGAATTTAATTTTTTTTATTTTTCTTTCTATTTATTACGGTGAAATAATGTTTCACCGTAATAAAAAGACTTATTACGACGAATGTTATAATTTGTCGTAATAGGTCCATGTTGTATTTTACGAATTTAATTTTTTTTATTTTTCTTTCTATTTATTACGGTGAAATAAGATTTTAATTAAATTAAATTTTTTAAAAAATATATAACGACGATATGTTATCGCCGTAATAGGAAGCTATTACGACGAAAATAACACGCCGTAATAGGTTATTACGACAACATATTACTACGACGATTTTGTAATGTATTACGATGAATTTTTTATCATCGTAATAATTTATTACATGACTTTTGTACCTGTTGCGATGAATTAATTCGTCATAATAAGTCATTTTTTTTGTACTATCCGTTAAGCCATTTAGATCTAAGATTTTCAAATCCGTTAAAAATGGTACCGACCGGTAAACGACCAAATAAAAAATTATCATCCCTAAATAAAACAAGAAGATTTTTAATCAACTAGTCTCATTTCAAATATAAGATGTATCAACAAAAAACAACCTTCAAAATGCTACTCTTTATTGGTTACAAAGTAGTAGGAGTTTTCAACCAACCATCGATGGAGTTTACTAGAGTAAATCACTAATTTCAGCCTATTTTTGCACCGGCTAGGCCACTACACTTTTTAGATCATGTAAGGAGTAGTAAAATTTTTGGGTCTTTCATCCAAAAATGTATTTTTTTTATTTTTATTGTTTTTTGCTTCTTATTCCTGGTTGACATTTATTCCCATTCCAAAACATTTTTCCACCCCAATTTTTTCAAATCCCATTCTTATGTCGCTTGTAAGCCACTGCAACATCTTACCTTATCTAAAGTTATTGTCCAACTAGGCATCCATTGCTAGTTTGAGCAATATCTAAGATGCAAACCCTAGATATCCTCAGAGACAAGTCCTAGGAGGTGAGGTTCTAGTTATTTGTGCCAACTAATCTAATAAAAAGAAAACCCTTCATAGGAATAAGATGCCAATCAATTATACTGATAATTATTACTAAGATCTAAAACATGCTAACAGGAACCTCAATAGAGAATAGTGTATAACCACCTATTATATCTATAAGAGTTGTAGATGGTCTATAACGCGAGTTGCATACGTGCTATCTTAGTGTGCCTAGTGTGCAACCTAGGATTGTATGACTAGTCTTAGGTTGGCACCATATGGATTAATTATATAATGGCTAGAAAAGCTGTTTGTTTGGGCAAAGCTTCTCATATCTTGTGCCCCTCATGTGCTATGTGACTTCAAAATTTTGAATATGAATGCTTAAGATTTGGTGGGAAAAGTTGTCCATGTGAACGAGGGCTAACTTTTCTTAGGCAACTTAAGTTTGAAATATTTGAATTTGGTCGGCAAAAATGCTTTGATAACATGAAAGTTCAAATTCAAAAAGTCACTTTTCTTTTGAATCAGCATTGTAATTTGGACCTTGTAATGAACGAAATAGAAGAGGGCAAAATAGCTGAGTTATTTTTTGAGTGATTTATCCAAGCTAATAGTTGAGTTATTTTTCGAGTGATTTATCCAAGCTACGTATAACCATAGCATCACTATTTGGACGATGGTATATGGCCATGTTGGGTGACCGGCCTTGTAATTTCTTCTTGTATTATTTAAGAAACATACATAAAACACTACAAGAAAATACTGAAATAGCGATGCAAATTTAGCAATGCAATTATGCGTCACTATATTGCGACCATTTTGCGACGCCTCCGTGACAACAAAACGTTGCGATGCAATTAACGACGCATTAGCGACTCAATAAACCAAAAAATTAAAAAAAATTAATTTTTTTATTTAGCAACGCAAATAATGCATCGCAATACTTTTAAATTAATTTTTTATAAAATATAAATATGGGAAAAAAATATTGCGATGCAAATCAGTGCATCGCAATGTTTTAAAAAAATTAATTATGTTAAATAGCGACGCATTAGCGACGTAATAAACCAGAAAATTAGTAAAATTATTTTTAATTTAGCGACGCACCAATTGCATCGCAAATAATTTAAATAAAATTAATTTTTATAAAATATAAATATGAGAAAAAAATATTGCGATGCAACTCAGTGCGTCGCAATATTTTTTAAAAAATTAAATATGTTAAATAGCGACGCAATAAACCAAAAAATTAAAAAAATTATTTTTAATTTAGTGACACACTTACTGCATTGCAATTATTTTAAAAAAATTAAATTTTATAAAATATAATTACAAAATAAAAAAATTGCGATGCAACCCTTTGCGCCGCAATGTTTTTAAAAAAATCAATTAGGTTAAATAGCGACGTAATAAACCAAAAATTAGAGAAATTAATTTTAATTTAGTGATGCACTAAATGCATTGCAATTATTTTAAATAAAATTAAATTTTATAAAATATAATTATGAAATTAAAAAATTACGATGCAACCCTATGCGTCGCAATGTTTTTTTAAAAATTAATTTTTTTAAATAGCGGCGCATTAGCGATGCAATAAACTAGAAAATTAGAGAAATTATTTTTAATTTAGCGACGCACTAATTGCATCGCAATTATTTTAAATAAAATTAATTTTTATAAAATATAATTATGAAATAAAAAAATTGTGATGCAAACCTGTGCATCGCAATGTTTTTTAAAAATTAATTATGTTAAATATCGATACAAAAGCGATGCAATAAAATAGTAAATTAATAAAATAATTTTTTATTTAGCGACGCAAGTATTGCATCGTAATGTTTTTTTAAAAAAATAAATTTTATAAAAATATTAAAAAGAATTATGAAATAAAAATATTGCGACGCACATCTGTGCATCGCAATATTTTTAAAAATATTGCGATGCACATCTGATCATGGCTTCGATCGATCGCAACCGTTGGATCATCGCTTATCGGATCGATCGCGATGGTCTGAGATCCATCGTCGCCGACCGGGATCGATCATGGCTTCGATCGATCGCAACCATCGGATCGTCACCGATCGGATCGATCGTGACGGTCCAAGATCGATCGTCGCCGAGCGGGATCGATCATGGCTTCGATCGATCGCAACCGTCGGATCGTCGCCGATCGGATTGATTGCAACGGTCTGAGATCGATCGTCCCCGATCGGGATCGATCATAGCTTCGATCGATCGCAACCGTCGTATCGTCGCCAACCGGATTGATCATGGCTTCGATCGATCGCAATCGTCGGATCGTCACCGATCGGATCGATCGTGACGGTCCAAGATCGGTCGTCGCCGACCGGGATCGATCATGGCTTCGATCGATCGCAACCGTTGGATCGTCGCCGATCGGATCGATCGCGACGATCCGAGATCCGTCGTCGCCGACCGAGTTCGATCATGGCTTCGATCGATTGCAACCATTGGATCGTTGCCGATCGGATCGATCGCGATGGTCCGATATCGTCGTCGCCGACCAGGATCGATCATGGCTTCGATCGATCGCAACCATCGGATCATCGCCGATCGGATCGATCGCGACGGTCCGAGATCCATCGTCACCGACCGGGATCGATCATGGCTTCGATCGATCGCAACCGTTGGATCATCGCCGATCGGATCGATCGCGACGGTCCGAGATCGTTCGTCGCCGACCAGGATCGATCATGGCTTCGATCGATTGCAACCGTCAGATCATCACCGATCGGATCGATCGCAATGGTCCGAGATCGGTCGTCCCCAATCGGGATCGATCATGGCTTCGATCGATCGCAACCGTCGGATCATCGCCGACCGGGATCAATCATGGCTTCGATCGATCGCAACCGTCGGATCGTCGCCGATCGGATCGATCGCAACGGTCCAAGATCGATCGTCACCGACCGGGATCGATCATGGCTTTGATCGATCGCAACCATCAGATCGTCGCCGATGGATCGATCGCGATGGTTCGAGATCGAGCATCGCCGATCGGGATCGATCATGGCTTCGATCATTTGCAACCGTCGGATCATCGCCGATCGGATCGATCGCGACGGTCCGAGATACGTCGTCGGCGATCGAGATCGATCATGGCTTCGATCGATCACAACCATCGGATCGTCACCGATCGGATCGATCACGACGGTTCGAGATCCATCGTCGGTGACCGGGATCGATCATAGCTTTGATCGATCGCAACCATCAGATCATCGCCGATCAGTTCGATCGCGACTGTCTGATCTCGGTCGTCGCCGATCGAGATCGATCATGGCTTTGATCTATCGCAACCGTCGGATTTTCGCCGATAGGATCGATCGCAATGGTCCGAGATCGGTCGTCGCCGATCGGGATCAATCATGGCTTCGATCGATCGCAACCGTCGAATCATCGCCGATCGGATCGATCGCGATGGTCCGAGATCCGTCGTCACCGACCGGGATCGATCATGGCTTCGATCGATCGCAACCATCGGATCGTCGCCGATCGGATCGATTGCGATGGTCCGAGATTGGTCATCGCCGATCGGGATCAATCATAGCTTCGATCGATCGCAACCATCGGATCGTCGCCGATCGGATCGATCGCCACGATCCGAGATCGGTCGTCGCAATGATTTTTAGAAAAAAATTGTTGTAATAAAATTTCAAAATAAATTATTTGCGATGCAATATTTGCGTCGCAATTATTTTTAGAAAATATAATTTTTATCAGTTATTATAATTTAAAAATTATTGCGACGCATTAGCGATGCATTTTCCCAGAAAATAAAAATAATTTTTCTAGAGAAAACAAGTTTTAATATTGCGACGCAAATATTGCGTCGCAATATTAAATTGAAAAATAAAAGTAATAAAAAAATTTAAAAATAAAACATTGCGACGCAATATATGCGTTGCAATTATTTTCAAAAAAATTAAATTTTTATCAAATATAATAATTTAAAAAATATTGCGACGCATTAGCGATGTAATTTCCTAGAAAATAAAAATAGTTTTTACAGAGAAAATAATTTTTAATATTGCGATGCACATATTGCGTCGCAATGTTTTTTAGAAAAATAAATGTAATAAAAAAATTAAAGAAAAAATATTGCGACGCAATATATGCGTCGCAATTATTTTAGAAAATATAATTTTTATCAGTTATAATTATTAAAAAAATATTGCGATGCATTAGCGACGCGATTTCATAGAAAATAAAATAGTTTTCCCAGAGAAAATAATTTTTAATATTGCGATGCATATTGCGTCGCAATATTTTTTAGAAAAATAAAAGTAATAAAAAAAATTTAAAAAAACATTACGATGCAATGTATGCGTTGCGATTATTTTTAGAAAATATAATTTTTATCAGTTATAATTATTAGAAAAATATTGCGATGCATTAACGATGCAATTTCTAGAAAATAAAAATAATTTTCCCACCGAACAATGGTGCCAAATTAGTGACTCATTAGCGATGCAATTAGTTGCGTCGCTAAGTTTTGCATTAAATAATAAAAAGGCCAAGTTAGCGATGGATTAGCGATGCGCTGTTGCGTCGCTAATCCATAATATTTTTTTAAAAAAAATTAGCGAGTGATTAGCGATGCAAATTTACGTCGCTAATCACTACTATAAAAGCTGTGTCGAGCCGCCCCCCCGCTTCTCTTCTTCTTCCTCTTCTTACCCTAGCCGCCGTCGTCTGCTCCTCCGGCTCCCCCCGTCCTCTCCCCCGGCGGCAGCTCCCCCCACTCCGGCGGCGTCCCCTCTCGACCAAGGTTAGGCCCCCCGTCCTCTTTTTTTTTAAAAAAAAAAACTTGGTTCCGGCCACAGCCACGGCTGCAGCCGTGGCCGGCCGTGGCCTGGCCACGGTGGCTAGGCCACCAAAAAAAATTTAACAGCTTGGGGGGGGGGGGGGTTTCCCCACCCCCCCTTCGTCTTCTCCGGCCACGGCCGTCTTCTCCGGCCACGGTGACTGCCATGGCCGTCTTCTCCGGCCACAGCCGCTACCGTGGCCGGCCGTGGCCTAGCCACGGTGGCCAGGCCACCAAAAAAAATTTATGTCTTGATTATTTACATTCTGCTTCAAATTGAATGATGCATTAAATTATGTAATGTTAGAATGAAAGTCTTGTTTTAGTTTTATTTAATTTTCAGCAATAAATTAGTAGTTTCAATGATTTATATTTTAGTCTTCACAAACATTTATATTTGACATGATAATCTTAAGAAGTCAGTGAATATATATATATAGAACAGTATTCCTATATATGTATAATTGACAAAAATTTATGAATAACAAGCATAAGTTCGATTGTCTTCGGATTTCCATATTATTAATCACAGCACTATAACCTTTAGACCCGTTTGAGAATTTGTAAGACTTAGTCTTGCAAATTCTTAAATTGTCCTGGTGGACAGTTTGAGATTATTTTTTGCGATATGTTAGTCTGCTATTAATCATCGTTGGTTGAGATTGCGGTTTGTATTTCCTCATACATTCTCCTAGTATGGCATATATGCCACACATTGAGGAGAACATATAGGGAAATGCTGCTAAAATTTCAACGTAGCCTATCGACGATAATTAATAGCAGAATAACATATCATAAAAAATATTCTTGAATGGGATAGGGCCTTACCTTTTAGACATGGAGTGAAGGTTGAATTAATTTAGGACACTTAATGCTTGTGAAGTCTCATGAGTGAACGGACCGCCTTGCAGCCCGACCCGAACTCAAGCCCTAGCATTAGCCTGGCATGAACCTGTGCCTCGGTCCTTACTAGCACGCCAAGGATCGTAGCCGTGGCCCGGCCTTGCAAGGTAGGGACCTTAGTTGTGTAAAAGAAAATTGCATAAGATATAAATGATTTAAATGGTTGTTATATATTAAGTAATGCTAATATAGTTTTATAATGTGGTTTCCTTTAATGGTTTACCAGAAATTGTATAAGTCGGTCAAAAATGAGTGGGGCTCGCTTGTGGATGTATGCAAGGATAAAAGATGGCTTGCTTAATCCAGATTTTCTGAATGGATTGGAAGAATTTATCGCATTTGCATGTAGCCAAACTGAATGTATGGATGGGCCTAGGATTAGTGCCCATGCAACTATCACAGGTGTCAGAATAAAGCCTACAGAGATGTTGAAACTATTAAGGTGCATCTGTGTAAAAAAGGGTTTGTTCCTGATTACGATGTTTGGTACTGTCATGGTGAACCAGAGGAAATTCCAGAAGTTGTTACAAGCCAACAAGTATCAATTCCTGTAGATGAACTATTTGTAAATTTAAACACATATGAAGAAATGGTGATGAATGCATCGGGTAATGAATTCAATCAGAATACATTTATGGAAGAACCAAATCCAGAAGCACGACAATTTTATGATATGTTGTGTGCTGCAAATCAAGAATTGTATCCTGGTTGTGAGGGCCATTCCCAGTTGTCTATGGCTGCTCGGTTGTTGAATATTAAGGCAGAACATCGATTATCAGAAATGGCATTCAATTCTGTAGCTGGGTTAATCAAGGAAATTTTGCCAAATGATAATGTTGTAGCAGACAGTTTTTACTCAACGAAGAAGTTGTTGCGTGGGCTTGGGCTCCCAGTTAATAAGATTGATTGTTGCTTGAACAATTGCATGATATATTAGGGTGAAGACTCAGAGCTGCGATGGTGTAAGATTTGTGGGCGATCTAGGTACAAAAATGGCGAAGGGGGAGCTAGTACAAGTAGGAGGAAAAGTATGCCTTACAAGAGGATGCATTACTTTCCTCTTACTCCACGCCTGCAGAGATTATACAGATTTGAGGCTACAGCTGCTGATATGAGATGGCATGCCGAACATGAATCTAAAGAGGATGAAATGCGGCATCTGTCAGATTCAAAAGCTTGGAAGCATTTCAATGAAAATCATCCTGATTTCGCTGAAGATATAAGGAATGTGAGATTAGGTCTTTGTACCGATGGCTTCCAACCATTTGGTCAAGTGGGCCAACAGTATTCATGTTGGCCTGTGATACTGACTGTATATAACCTTCTTCAATGGAAGTGCATGAAAGATTTTGCAATGTTTTTGACAGTTTTGGTTCCAGGACCATCAAATCCAAAGGAAAAGATTGATGTCTTCCTGCAACCATTGGTGGCCGAACTGAAAATGTTGTGGGAAATAGGAGTCCTAGCCTACGACATTTCTATGAAACAGAATTTTATCATGAGAGCTGCTTTGATGTGGACAATAAGTGACTTTCCGGCATATGCAATGTTGTCTGGTTGGAGCACTGCTGGATGTCTGGCATGCCCCCATTGCATGTATGATTCAGATGCATTTACATTGCAGAAGAGTGGTAAGCAGTCATGGTTTGATAATCATAGGAAGTTCTTGCCTCCAAATTATCCTTACAGGCGTAACTTGACCGCCTTTCGAAAGAACAAAGCAGTCACAAATTCGCCGAACCGGTTATGTCCGACATGGATATATTTGATACTATAGAGCATTTGGCATTGAGGTATGCTTGGGAACCCGATGCAGAAAGAATAAATGGCCGTATATGTAAAGAACATAACTGGAAGAAGAGGAGTATATTTTGGGATTTGCCATATTAGAGCACAAATTTCATCCGGCACAACTTGGATGTTATGCATATCGAGAAAAATTTCTTTGATAACATATTTAACACAGTGCTAAACATCCCGAAAAAACCAAAGACACTGCAAAGTCAAGAGAAGAACTTAATCAGTATTGCAGAAGAGGTGATTTGAGGAGGAGTGCCGATGGGACCTATCCTAAAGCCTGTTACACTCTTGACAGAAATTCATGAGAAGTTTTATGTAACTGGCTTAGAGGGTTAAAATTTCCAGATGGTTATGCCTCAAATATCGGTAGGTGTGTGGACATGCATAATCTCAAGTTGTTCGGCATGAAGAGTCACGACTGCCATGTTTTCATGCAATGGTTATTGCCTATAGCTTTTCGTGAGTTGCTTCCGCAACATGTCTGGAAGGCATTGACGGAGCTCAGCTTGCTCTTCAAGGAGTTATCTGCCGCAGTCATTACTTCTGCATCCATGGTAAGGCTTGAGGAGAAATTTTTAATTATTTTATGCAAGCTGGAGCGAATATTTTCTCCCAGTTTTTTTGACTCAATAGAGCATTTACCGGTTCACTTGCCATACGAAGTGAGCATAGCTGGTCCCGTGCAGTATTGCTGGATGTATCCTTTCGAGAGGTAAATATATACATCATTAAGACATGTTGACATTTCAAATATTATTTCATTGTGAGATAATTGGTTAATTTTTGGTCTCAACTTTACATATAGGTACCTTAAGAAGTTAAAAAATAATGTGCATAATAAGGCAAGGGTTGAAGGTTCTATATGCAATGCACACTTGGTCGAAGAAGTTTCAGCTTTTGCCTCGCATTGCTTTGAGGGTCACGTCCACACGAGGAGCCAAAATCTTGGTCGTAACGATGATGTATATGTGGACGAAGGAGAACATAATGACGGTAGAATATCAATTTTTAAAGGTATCGGCCATTCATTTGGGAGGCAGAAGTCAAGAAATCTTAGCGATATGGAGTATAATGCAGCACATTATTACATCCTAATGAACCGTAGAGAAGTCGATCCATACATTGAGTAAGTATATACTTCTATGCTTAATTAGAGCTTCTAATTTAAATTGCAATATACCACAGTATTTAATTAATTGCTAACAGAAGCTTTAATCCTTATCATCCCATAAGGATGTATTGTGATAGACAACGACAGATGAATCCCGACATCAATCAAGTTACAATTTGGCAGAAGTTAGAAACGGAGTTCGCTTACTGGTTTTATGAATTTGTGAGTATTATCATTCAATCAATTTCAATAATGGCTTTTATTTTTAAATTAGTTGTGAATAGCTTTTTAATTTATAGGTAAACGGTCCATGGTCCACAATCGATAATATTTTCATTAAATGTCTATCGCAATGGCCATTGAAAATTGTAACAACCTCTACTGGCTATTTTGTTAATGGGTACAAATTTAGATTGAACGATTAGCAGCTTCAAGAGGCACGCAGAACTGGGGCGTGTGTGTTAAAGGAGAAAGTGTTGGAGCAAATATGCAGGATTATTATGAAAAGTTAGTAGAGGTGGTTGAAGTTGAATATCCCGGTTGGCCTATGAAATGAACCTTATTGTTTCATTGCGATTGGTTCGATCCAACAGTTCCTGTGGGCAAAAGGGTTCATAATGACTACAATTTGGTTGAAGTGAACCATCGATGAAGATTGCATAAATATGACCCATTCATCATTGCATCCTAAGCTCAGCAAGTGTTTTACTGCGGATATCCAAGTTTGCGCAACGACAAGCGAGATTGGTGGGCTGTTTCTAAAATCGTCCCACGTTCAACAATCGTATTAGAGGAGAGTTCATCAAGTCAATCAGCCGAGTGCCCTGCATTTCAAGAGGATGAGATGGAAATGCATGCAATTGAGGACGACACAAGGGCTCCTGAAACATCACTTAGAGATCCAAATGGTGATGTCCAAGAAATTGCGGATGCAAATGTTCGGTTTCCTTTGATGATAATGAAACTGAATCGCAGTCTGATACGGCATCAGATGTTGAACCAATATTTCATGAAATAAATGACACCAATTAAACATAGAGGTTTTTTTAAATTCAACTTTATTTTATAAGTGTTAAATTTTTACATAGTCAATCATTAATCATAATTTAATTGCATGGATCTTTAGTATTTTCAGTATGACGGGTAGAGGTAGATCTACCGATGACATACGAAGTGAGCAGGGACGTAGCCCAGCTGCATCAGATCACACGAGCTTCGGAGATAGAGAGTTTGGATCTCCATACATCGCACAACCTTCGGGTGATCCTACATTTATATTACCGTCCAGCCGATCGGCACATACCTACGAGAGTTCTTCCATCATCGGCCGCACCGTACTTCAACTGGATGCTCATGGGCTGTAAGTATATACTAATTAAAAATATATGTTTATGTTTTAAAGTCAATTACTTATAAACATGCATTTTTTTAACAGATTTATTGAGCAGCATCATGTATCCAGCCACATCAGCTCGTATTTCAGAGGCGTGCAGATCCCAGTGGCTACGATTGGTGCCACGTATCTGTAGCCACGAGGAAGTTTTATTTTTCTGAGTTTTAGGTAAAATTATTAAATACAATTTATCACTGATATTAAATTTCTTAATATTAATAAATTCTGAAACTAATTATTTATTTTAATACAGAAAAAGTTTATGTGGGACCCTGCCAGCCATGATGCCATTAGGGCAGCATGGGAGGCTCTTACGGGTCGCTGATACTCCGACATGCTTCATCGTTGGAGGTCATCGGGTCAGCATCCTGCGCATGTGCCAGAGGGTATTTGGCACGAGTGGCAGCAGGCCTGACAGTCCGAGGGTTGGCGTGGGAGGTCCGCATCAGCCAGCACGAACCGCCGATCCGAGAGGGGCGGTCCTGGCATGGGTCTCTCCCGCCACACTTCGGGCTCCATTTCGATTCAGGAGCACAGACGCCGTATGGTAAGAAAACATAAATAATTTAATTACTAATTTAGTTATTTATAAATATTTGCATTAATATCAATTTTTTTATTATTATAGTCTGAGTAGGAGGGCGGAGATCCTAGTGAGTTTATTTATTCAAGGCGACACACACCAGGAGGGACGGTTCCTGGGTCGATACGCGATCACGGGAGGTTGCGGTAAGAAATTAACTTAATATATTATCTGTTTAATTTCTAAAATTTTATTTAGAGAAATTTATTGATTCATTTATTGTTGATTTTATAATTCAAAGACTCGAGTCGAGGAGCTTCGCTCCCAGGCATCACAGGTCGACTCCACTGATGGGGAGACGCCCGTCAAACTCTCAGCAGAGGAGAGTCGACGTGTGTTTTTGGAGGCTGTTGGTGCCCAGCCACGAGACCGTAGGGTCTATTGTCTGGGCACTAGAGCTTCTGCATATTTTTCCCATCAGGCCTCCAGCTCGCGATATTCTGGGGATATTCCTGCCGAGCGTTTAGACGATATTCGGAGATCTATTACGGAGGAGGTTCGGCAGGACGTTCGTTAGGAGGTTCGGCAGGAGTTCGAGCACGAGTTCGAGTAGTGTATGCGAGGCCATCAGCAGGAGCTTGCAGACGTGCGAGATCAGATGCGTCGGTTGCAGGATATGGTTAGCCGTCTGTCGCAGGGTTCCCAGCCTCCACGTGATCGCGCGGATTCTTGATGTATTTTTTTTTAATATTTTGTACATGAAAACTTCAAAATTTTAATATATTAATTATTTTTAAAAATTGAATGATTATTGTTTGGATCAATATGAGTGAAGAATGTTTCGATCAATATTTAAATATAACAAAATTGTATTAACCATTTTAATTTTTAATATTTTTTTAAAAATTAATTAGTGATGCATTAGCGACTGAAATTGCATCGCTAATATTTTTAAAATATTATTATTAAAATTGCAACGTAATGACCCGACATCGCAATATTTTTAAAAAAAATTAATTAACAATGCATTAGCGACTCACATTGCGTCGCTAATATATCTAAAATATTATTATTAAATATTACGATGCAATGACCTAACGTGCAATATTTTAAAAAAAAATTAATTAGCGACGCATTAGCGACTCAAATTGTGTTGCTACTAGATCTAAAATATTATTATTAAATATTTGATGCATTCAAGTGCGTCGCCATATTGCGATGCATTGAGTGCGTTGCCATATCGTGATGTTTTGAATGTGTCACAATATTTAATAATAATATTAAATATTAAATATTAGTTTTAAAATTAGCGATGCATTTATGATGCATCGCAATATTGCGATGCATTGCTGCATCGCAGAGAGTCGCTGTGAAGCGACGCAATTGCGATAAATTAAGATTGCGACGATCATCTGAGCGACGCCGTCTTTGCGTCACAATAGCACGTTTAGCGATGCATTAGCGACGTATTCGGACGTCGCAATATTTTTTTTCTTGTAGTGAAATTTGTAGAGTTAACATATTGTCACATGTTTCTATGGTGAAGGTTAACCACACCTGAAGCATGAGAGGAAGATGGAGTCAGAACAATGGAAGGCAAAATCACATGCCGCCTAACCCCTGTGTTTCTTGTCCACATCTAATCCTTCTATACCGGGTAGACCTTTGTATACAATACTTGTACGACCTTTTCTACTCTAGGATGTGTTGTGATGCCCTTTTCAATAGTCTCACATCGAAAATTGAGAGTTGGTTGTATGGTTTATAACCAATTAAGAAAAATGGACAAGTATAAATTGGATCTCTTTTTGGGCTATGATGGCCTAAGTTGGTATAAACCTTGTCCATCTTGCTTTCTTGTAGGTATTGCGAGCTCGGGAGCTGTTATATACCAAAGGCATTGCCTCTAGTGAAGATAAAGCTAAATTATGGTTTAATTTGTATTTAATTTAATTTTAAATAAAAGGATTGGATTTAGTGGGTCCATCTTAGAAATTCCATAGAAATTATGACAATAAAATTAAAAAAAAAAAAAAGAGGAAGGCTGCCAAGAACCGAATGCGTTCTGAATTGAATATGTAAGGCTGAACAAACTATATAGTGGGTTGAACATGTATTAAGCGGAATGAGGGAGAAATCTGAGATGGTAAGGAAAGAGGGGACAGTGATTGAGGATGGAATATCATCGAAGAAATTTTAGAGGGTATAAAAGTTATTATACAATGAAATAAATTGGATATTTTATTTTTTTTTAAGTGTGGGTGCAGAAAGCAATTTTTGTGGTGTATAAAAAAATATCCCCAATTCTCCTGCCAACGTTTAATTATCGGACACGAGATATCGCACACGAGATATACAAGTTGAAGCCGTTACTAAAGCATTTATATTATTAGTAACACCAAGCTTTTATATTAGTAACGCCAACGGTTTCAAAATTGAATACTCATGGCCTTTTAAGAACGCTCTAGAACATATCCGTTAGGAACGCTCTCGAAGCATGTGGAGCATATCCTCCTCTTTATAAAGAGAAGGTTCATGGTTGAGTACTCAGGGCAAAGCGACGCGTTCTTCTCCATTAGCTCGGAAGATCTCCATGTTTAGAAGCTCAGCTAGTCTAACTCACATTGCATCGCTAATATATCTAAAATATTATTATTAAATATTACGACGATCATCTGAGCAACGCCGTCGTAATATTTTTTTTCTTGTAGTGAAATTTGTAGAGTTAACATATTGTCACATGTTTCTATGGTGAAGGTTAACCACACCGGAAGCATGAGAGGAAGATGGAGTCAGAACAATGGACATGCCGCCTAACCCCTGTGTTTCTTGTCCACATCTAATCCTTCTATACCGGGTAGACCTTTGTATACAATACTTGTACGGCCTTTTCTACTCTAGAGATGTGTTGTGATACCCTTTTCAATAGTCTCACATCGAAAAATTGAGAGTTAGTTATATAGTTTATAACCAGTTAAGAAAAATGGACAAGTATCAATTGGATCCCTGTGATGGCCTAAGTTGGTATAAACCTTATCCATCTAGGTATTGCGAGCCCGGGAGCTGTTATATACCAAAGGCATTGCCTCTAGTGAAGATAAAGCTAAATTATGGTTTAATCTGTATTTAATTTAATTTTAAATAAAAGGATTCGATTTAGTGGGTCCATCTTAGAAATTCCATAGAAATTATGATAATAAAATTAAAAAAAAAGAGAAAGAGGAAGGCCACCAAGAACCGAATGCATTCTAAATTGAATATGTAAGGCTGAACAACCTATATAGTGGGTTGAACATGTATTAAGCGGAATGAGGGAGAAATCTGAGATGGTGAGGAAAGAGGGGACAGTGATTGAGGGTGGAATATCATCGAAGAAATTTTAGAGGGTATAAAAGTTATTATACAATGAAATAAATTGGATGTTTTATTTTTTTTAAGTGTGGGTGCAGAAAGCAATTTTTGTGGTGTATAAAAAAATATCCCCAATTCTCCTGCCAACGTTTAATTATCGGACATGAGATATCGCACACGAGATATACAAGTTGAAGCCGTTACTAAAGCATTTATATTATTAGTAACGCCAAGCTTTTATATTAGTAACGCCAACGGTTTCAAAATTGAATACTGGCCTTTTAGGAACGCTCTCGAACATATCCGTTAGGAACGCTCTCGAAGCATGTAGAGCATATCCTATCCTCTTTATAAAAGAGAAGGTTTATGGTTGAGTAACTCAGGGCAAGAGCAGCACCTTTTGGTGACCCAAAGCGATGCGATGTTCTTCTCCATTAGCTCGGAAGATCTCCATGTTCTTCTCCATTAGCTCGGAAGATCTCCATGTTTAGAAGCTCAGTTAGTCTAACTTTTGTGGGCTCTTAACATGGCGGAGGGTGGGAAAGGTGTCCGCTCCTTCCTGATCAGTCTCATGCTATCTGTATCCAAGAAGGATGGGCGTGCCGAAGAGACCAAATACGAGATAAGGGGCGTAGATCCCAAGAAACCAAATACGACACAAGAGGAAAAAGCCAAGCTTTTTATCTTTTGGATCTTCGGCCAGCAAGTTCCAGGGAACCACATGGTGCAAAAAAATGGTGGGGACGCTCAGCAATAAGCAGTCAATTTGCACCTTGTAAAGAATGTTCCAAATTATTATATATTTTTGAACAAGTATAGGATTTCATAAGTACAAAAATTAAGAGATCTATTATATTGCAGGTCTTTGATCTATTATATTGCAGGTCTTTGTATGCAACATTTTAGTCAGTGTAAAAGATTTTGCAGTTTGCTTCTGTATTTTTTTCCCATTAGTTAAACTGCCATTATGCTTAAAGATTTTAGCTGTGATTTTTTTCCGTTGCCATTTTTAATACCGATCATTTTTGAGGACTTTTGGCTAGCTGGACATTAGAATCTAAATTTAATATAGCACTAGCTCAGGTATTCACAAAATTTATATTAATATTTAATTATAATTTAAGTTTTGACTGAAATTATAATATTAGTAACGGAAATGGTTTCAAAATTGAATGCTCATGGCCTCGAACTTTAGGAACACTCTCGAAGCATGTCGAGAATATCAAGGTTATGTGACCCAAAGCGAATTAGCTCGAGAGATATGTTTAGAAGCTCAACTAGTCTAACTTTTGTGGGCTCTTAACATCGGTGAGAATGGCATCCGCTCCTTCGCGATCAGTCTCATGCTATTCTATCTCTATCCAAGGATAGAGGTTCGGCACAGCACGATCCAGGCCCATATGGGCCGTGTCACTACAATAAACCATATCGTAGTTGACTCAAATTTTTTTTTTCACTGGTTCCACCACGCTTGGGCCGTGCATATTGGTCCGGCATAGCATGACCCATGATGGGGGCACAGCATGGCCCATGACGGGCCTAGACCGGCATGCCGGCTCAGGTTTGGCCTGGCACGGTCCAGTAAATAAACAAAAAGAAACAAAAGAAGGACCATGACAGACACAGCACGATAATTTTAGAGGCATGATAAACTTGTGCCGTTTCGAGGCATGATAAACTTGTGACAACCTGGTGCCCATCTTTATCCAAGGATTAGCGTGCCGAGGAGACCAAGTACGAGATAAGGGGCACAGATCCCCGAGATTGAACGACCCGAAGAGACCGGATACGAGATAAGAGGCAAAGGTCTGTCTCTTTCTACTCGTATCTAGAAATGATAAAAACCAAATGCTATCTTTTGGACCTTCGGCTGGCAAGCTTCAGATAACCACATGGTGCTATATTTTGGACCTTCGGCTGACAAGCTTCAGATAACCACATGGTGCTAAGAAATAATGAAGACACTCGGCAATAAGTAGCGAGTTTGCACCGTGAAAAGATTAATGTTCCAAGTTGAATTATTTCTGGAACCGGGATAAGATTTCAGAAGGACAAAAACTGAGAGATCTAATATTATATTGCAGGTCTTTGTATGCAACATTTTAGTTGGTGTAAAGGATTTTGCAGCTTTCTTTTAGCTTGCTTCTGTATTTTTTCCCATTGGTAGCCAATTTGTCATTATGTTTGCATTTCATCGATTTAGCGTTTTTTTTTACCTAATTGCCACTTCGATCATTTTTTAGAACTTTTGGATTGTTGGACGTTAATTACAATCCAAATTTAATATATATATTGTTGGCCCAGATGGCAACCCAAGAGGGGGGGGTGAATTGGGTTCTTAAAAATTTAAGACTTTTTAGATGTTTTAAACTGATTTGCTCAAGATGTGCAAGTGAGTGAAATGATCTAAGAAGCAATGCACAAGTAATAAATAAAGAGAGATAGAGAGAGAGAAAATGTGGCACGGCAAACACAAGATAATTTTATAGTGGTTCGGTGCAATCAACACCTACGTCCACTCCCAAGATTCACTTGGGTCCACACTATAATCTCTCTAGATTACAGCCGAGTTGTTTTCCAAGCTCACAACTCAAACTTGTTGTTTTACCGGGTGCACAACGAACCCAGCTGGTTTTAACTCGGGCTTACCAGCACAAAACCCTACACGTTGTTTTTCACGGGCTCACAACTAACCCAGCACAAGCACTCTGGCTTGCAACGAGGTATACCAACCTCCACTGATTCAATCCACTGATTGAATCAGCAAACAATTAGAATAAAAGTGTTTGGATAATGAAATGCTCCCCTTGAGCAAATATACAAATGAAGTACAAAATAAAGAGTTAGAAAAGCCTGATAGTATTGCAGATGGTAGTGGCTTGGGCTTTCTTCCTTCTTCTCTTTAACTCCTCTTGAAATGTTGAATCACGCCTCAGCAAGATTCTTGACCGTTGAAGACTTTGGAGTTGAGATGAAGCTTTTTCTTCTTTTGAAAATCCTCCGATTTGACCTTTGAAATGCTTTGGATTTTCTTTTGACTCTTGTGGATTGATGAGAAGGAGCAGACGAAGCTTCCTCTTGGATTTCACTCCTTTTGAATCACTCTCCTTTGAGCTAGATGATTTTTTCAATATGCTCTGTTTTTCCCTCTTTTCAAATGATATTCTTTTCTCTCTTTTTGATTTTCTCTAGATTGATTTGATTTGAAAAGAGCTCCACTATTTATAGAATCTGCAAAAATATATCCGTTAGAGACAAAGAAAAATAGCCGTTATTTGAAAATCTTACCGTTGGGGCTGATGTGTCATCGTTAAAAATCGCGCCCAGATTTCGCGGAGTCGACTCGAGCTCTGTGGGAGTCGGCTCGAAGTCGATTACTAAAAATAGAAACATTTTAAGCATTGAAGGGTCGACTCGCGAAAACTAAAGTGTCGGCTCCTGAAAGTCGGGAGTCGACTCGAGGAAAATGGGGAGTCGACTCGAGAAGTGCTCAAAAAACATGGTTTCTGTTGTTTGAGCGGAGTCGGCTCGCACAGATAGGAGTCGGCTCGCACAGAGTCAGGGGTCGACTCTTGAAAACCAAGGGTCGACTCGAGAAAATCAGAAAACTCTGTGGCTAACAGGAGTCGACTCGGAAACCCTTGAGTCGGCTCGGGAGCGATACAAAAATCAGAAAAATGTTCTGATAGACTTTAAAACTTGTCCCAAATAAATTTAAAATATAAATTTGACTTGAATACATTAAATATGACATTTAGCATGGATTCAAGACATGATTCAAGAATTCATCGATTGAATTATAATGTGTAAAAATTCCTTTTTGAAATCTTTTAAGCATAGAGCTTGAAACTCCTTTTTCTAATAGATTCAAAACTCATTTAGTATAACCATTGATAGTCCATTCCTTTCAATTTGAATAAGCTTAAGGTTTTTGATAAATAAACACATTGTATTCTTTAATGTACTCATGGCTTTTGGAAATCATCAAAATCAATAAAGTTGGGGCAATTATGTTTCAATAATTTCTCAACAATCTCCCCCTTTTTGATGATGACAAAAACATTGAGTATATGCATTATAAAATTGAAAAATTGTGATTCCAAAATCAACTATTGTGTTCATGGAAAGGCTCCCCCTCAATGAGGTAGCTCCCCCTATGAACCTTAATTTTATAAATCATTCAAAATTTTTCAAAATCAAAACTTAAGTATTTTCTTTATGAAATTCAATTTATCTCTTCCCCTTATGCTCTCCCTCTTTCAAAATTAAACTTTGATTGAATTGAAGGCAAGGCATATACGATTGAATAAAAACTCTCCCCCTTTTTTGTAATCAACAAAAAGGTTAGGAAGTTTAATATCAATAACATTCTTTATCTTTTTCTATTTAACTTATCAATTGAGGATAATCATTCAAAGTATTCAAGGATACTTACAATTGAAATGGACAAAAGTAATGCATCAAACTTTCTCATTACTTCAAAATGAAAGTACATGAAAATGTAAACTTGCTCATTGCATTGAAAGTAAACTTGATTACATCAAAAAGAGATTACATGAAAACTTAAAAATTTCTTCTAGTAATTCTATTCAAGTGATCAACAATCTGCTTCATCCTTCACATTGAAGTCTAACATAGTCTTTGAGCTTATCATCAACAAAAGTACAAGCAGATGTAATTTTATTCTGAAGCTCGGCGTTGCATTGGGAGTATGTCTCCGAGTCACCACAGATATCCTTAAGTTCTCCAAAGATATTCTTTAAGTCTTCACTTAAGGAGCTGGTAGATGAACTGAGAGTAGACTCAATCGATGCAACCCGATCACTGAGTGAATATAAGGCTTCTTTTAAATTCATAAACTTTTCATTAAATTCTTCTTTCAGTCTATTTTCATGCTCACTTATCTCAGACTTGAATAATGATCTAAGCTGATCTAACTGTATATCAGAAAAGCTACCAGATGATAATGTGGAAGACTGAGCAGGAGCAACAGCAGGAGCAGGGGTAGAATCAGAAGCAGGAGCAGGAACAGACTCTGGAACAGACGAGCACTGAGGAGGCTCAGGTGATGAATGTCTCATAGAAGGTCTGGGGGCCTCTGCATCTATATCTCTGTCCTCTGTAACATTCTTTCTCTCCCAATTGCCATTTTTCTTAACAAACCCCATTCGATGTATAGTGGCCAAAGAGTAAAAGTCCGTATGCCTTAGTTCCTTTTTCAGCTCACTATCACCAAATACAATCCCTTGGCTTTGAAATAACTTAGTTAAAACCATGCCATAGGGCAAACTTGATTTCTTTTTCCCACCACAATCTGCAATGTACCATATTATCATCCGAGGTAGATTAATGGGCTTCCCAGAAACAACAGCATCCATAACAAAAATATCTCTCTCAGACACATAGTCGAATCTGCCGGTCTTGGGAAACAAAATTCTGCTGCAGATATTGTGGAGTAATCTTAATTCCAAAGGCAATTGACTAGCAAATACTTCTTCAAATCCTTCAAAATTTCTGTTCAATAGCCTAGTGAGGGCTGGAGATCTATCTTCTGGGGCAAAGGTGGATGGTCCAGACAAGGGTAAATTCAACAATCTAGATAGAATAGAGGAAGTGATGTTCAGACCAATGCCTCTCACCTTGCTCACTAAGCCATCATCTCCTCTGGTCAAATTCTTGTAAAACTCCTTAACTAGAGCAGGGTAGGTGGGACAGTCCAATGAACATATACTCTCAAATCCCATCTCAATTAGTTGTCTACCTATTATGAATCCTTCATTCTCAAATAATTCAAAATCAACCTTTCTTCCTGTTGTGACAACCCTACTGGCAAGATGATCTACCTGAAGAGTAGGAGCTGGAGCAGGAGAATCACTCGCAGAAGGGGTAGAGGATGAATCCGTAGACGGCTCGCGGACGGGTCGTCGAACGGTCCTCTTCCTCTTCAAACCGGCGCCACTAGTGCTAGCTCCACGGGTTTTGGGTGCCATAGATCTTGAAGGAGTGGTTAATCAGAGGTTATTTGAGGTTTGGAGGGTTTTGGGAAAGCTTTGGAGAGGGTTTGGAAAGATTTGGAATGAATGAAATGTCCGTGGGGTCGACTCGTGCCCTAAATAATCAGACTGGGACCACGTCGAGTCGACTCGCGCAAAGTGTGGAGTCGGCTCCCGACTAGTCACAGAGCACGGACACGATCTCGAGTCGACTCGCTCAGAGGAGGGGTCGACTCCTGAGTTTCAGCAGAAACTCGAGTCGACTCCGATACTCTCGAGTCGGCTCCAGGACAATTTCAGAGAAAAAACAGATTAAGATTCAGAGAATCCAAATAAGTCCGGAATTTGATCTTTGAGTATGATTAAAAATCATAGATTTTGAGAGATCAAATTGATATGAGTTCTAGATAAAATTTCCTTAAGATTTTGAGAATTTGAAAGAACTCTAGATATATTTCCTTAGAGGTTTCAAAATTTATTCAAAAGGATTACAAATTCCTAACTCTCCTCTAAGATAACAAAATCTTTCTTCGCTTAAAGGTTTTGTAAAGATGTCAGCTAATTGTTCTTCAGTGTTTACATAATCTAAACAAATTTCATCATTAGCTACATGTTCCCTTATAAAATGATATCTAATTTCTATGTGTTTTGTCCTTGAGTGTTGAATCGGATTTTTAGTTAAGTTGATTGCGCTAGTGTTATCACATCTTATGGGTGTTTTATCAAGTGTGATACCATAGTCTTCAAGTTGTCGCTTAATCCATAGGATTTGCGCACAGCAACTTCCAGCTGCTACATATTCAGCTTCAGTAGTTGATAATGCAACTGAATTTTGCTTTTTGCTAAACCATGTGATTAAGTTACTTCCTAAGAAATGGCATGCACCACTTGTGCTCTTTCTATCTAATTTACATCCAGCATAATCAGAATCTGAATATGCAATTAGGTTTAATGTAGAGTCTCTAGAATACCATAAACCTACATTTTTAGTTCCATTTAGATATCTTAAAATTCTTTTAACAGCTATTAAATGTGATTCTTTAGGTTCAGATTGAAATCTAGCACATAAACATACTGAAAACATAATATCTGGTCTACTTGCTGTTAAATAAAGAAGGGATCCGATAATACCTCGATAGTATTTTTGATCAATCTTTTTACCTTCTTCATCTTTGTCTAGCTTGCATGAAGGACTCATTGGAGTTCCGAGGGGTTTCATTGTTTCCATACCAAACTTTTTGAGTAGTTCTCTTGTGTATTTGGTTTGGTTGATAAAGATTCCCTCCTTGCATTGTTTGATCTGGAGTCCAAGGAAGAAGTTGAGTTCTCCCATCATGCTCATCTCGAATTCTCCCTGCATTAACTTTGCAAATTCTTGACAAAGAGAATCGTTAGTAGCACCAAAAATAATGTCATCTACGTATATTTGTACTACAAGTAAATCATTACTTTTTCTTTTCAAAAACAAAGTTTTATCAACATTTCCTCTTACAAAATCATTTTCAATTAAGAATTTACTTAACCTATCATACCAAGCTCTAGGTGCTTGTTTCAAACCATATAAAGCTTTGTGCAATTTAAAAACGTGATTTGAAAACTCGTGATCTTCAAAACCTGGTGGTTGTTCTACATAAACTTCTTCATTAATAAATCCATTTAAAAATGCGCTTTTTACATCCATTTGAAATAAGTTAAAATTCATATGACATGCAAATGCAAGTAATAGCCTAATGGCTTCTAATCTAGCTACTGGTGCAAAGGTTTCATCAAAATCAATACCTTCCTCTTGATTATATCCTTTAGCAACCAATCTAGCTTTGTTTCTAATTACTATGCCATTTTCATCTAGTTTATTTCTATATATCCATTTTGATCCTATTACTGAATGATTTTTTGGTCTTTCAACTAAAGTCCATACATTATTTCTTGTAAATTGATTTAATTCTTCTTGCATTGCTAACATCCAATTATTATCTTTTTCAGCTTCTTCTATAGTTTTAGGTTCAATTTGTGATACAAATGCAAGATGATTACTAATATTTCTCATATATGATCTAGTTCTAATTCCTTGAGATGGATCGCCTATAATCAATTCCTTGGGATGACTATGAGCATATCTCCAGTCTCTTGGAAGATCTGTATCATTATGATTAACATTGACATCATCGTCCTTATGTGAATCATCATCTTTAGCTTCTTGCTCATGATCAGAAGATACTTCAATATTAAGTTTTTCAAGATCTTTTTCAATTATGTTTGTATCTTCCTCATCATCAAGCTTTTCAGATCCAGTTGCTAAAGATTCATCAAACACTACATGTATGGATTCTTCAACTACTAAGGTTTTCTTGTTAAAGATTCTATATGCCTTACTAGTTGTTGAATAACCTAGAAAAATTCCTTCATCAGATTTAGCATCAAATTTTCCTAAGTTGTTTTTACCATTATTATGAATGAAACATTTACATCCAAATGCATGAAAGTATTTTATATTTGGTTTTCTTTCATTCCATAATTCATAAGGTGTTTTCTTTAATATTGGTCTTATTAAAGCTCTATTTAAGATGTAACATGCTGTGTTAATTGCTTCCGCCCAAAAATACTTTGGTAGGTTACTTTCGCATAGCATGGTACGGGCCATGTCTTCTAGAGTCCTATTTTTCCTTTCAACTACACCATTTTGCTGTGGAGTCCTAGGGGCTGAAAAATTATGATTAATTCCATTTTCAGTGCAGAAATTTTCAAATAAGTGATTTTCAAATTCTGTTCCATGATCACTTCTTAGAGATACTATAGTAGTGTTTTTCTCATTTGTGACTTTCTTGAAGAATTTCAGGAATATCGAGAAAGTCTCATCTTTGTGAGCTAAAAACATTACCCAAGTATATCTAGAATAATCATCTACAATCACTAGACCATATTTCTTTCCTCCTAGACTTGTGGTTCTAGTTGGTCCGAAAAGATCCATGTGAAGTAGCTCTAGAGCCCTAGAAGTTGAAACAACATTTTTAGATTTGAAAGAACTTCTAGTTTGTTTTCCAAATTGACATGCATCACATATTTTATTGTTTTCAAAATCTAGTTTAGGTAATCCTTTAACTAAATCCATTTTAATTAGTTTTGAAATAAGGTGTGTGCTTGCATGACCTAATCTACGATGCCACAACCAACTAATTTCATTTATGTTAGCATTGTCAGCAATTAAGCAATGATCACTTAAGGATAATTTTTCTAAATCAACCAAGTAAACATTGCCATGTCTATAACCAGTAAATACAATGCTATCATCAATAGAATTAGTTACAGTGCATACAGAAGATTTAAATGAAACATTAAAATTTTTATCACATAATTGACTTATACTTATTAGATTATGCTTCAAACCATTAACATAAAGTACATTATCAATAAATGTAGATGGAGTTATACGGACTTTACCAAGGCCCATGATTTGACCTTTACCGTTATCGCCAAACGTAACAACTCCACCTTTCTTTTCCTCTAGGGTGATGAATTCTTCTTTGTCACCCGTCATATGTCTTGAGCAGCCACTATCAAGGTACCACTTTTTCTTTGATCTTTTGGCTACAAGACATTCCTGCAATATAATCAAACTTTATGCTTAGGTACCCAAGCTTTCTTGGGTCCTTCATGGTTAGTAGCAACAAAAATTGTTCCTTTCGGAACCCATATTTTCTTAGCTTTAACATTTAACTTGTTGTTATTCTTTAACGTTTTGCATTCAAATGATTTATGAACTTTTTCATTACATTTGAAACAAGTTATATTACTTTGGTTAGCTTTTATAAAAATATTCTTTAGAGATTTCTGTTTCCTTAATGTGTTATATCCTAAACCTGCTTTGTCAAAAACAGCTTTTTGACTATCTAAGATCATGTTAAGTTTAGTTGAACTTAAAGTGAATTTCTCAACAATGTCTTTATATCTTTTAACATCTTTCTTAAGAGAGTCATTTTCTTTAACTTGCTGTTCTTTTTCTAAAGCTAAAGTTTTTAATTGTCTTCTAAATCTTTTGTTGAGTTTTTAGTTTCAGATTTTAACAAATCTATTTCTTGATTAAGATTATCTCTTTCTTGCTAAGTTCTTCTTTTTCATTTGTTAAGTTCTTAACTTCTAAAGCTAATTCATTTTTACTTTTAGCTAAGCTAATATTGTCATTTTTCAAAAACTTATACTTCTTTTTCAAGATTTAAAATCAATCATAAGTTCATTGAAAGCCTCAAACATTTCATCAAATGTAAATTCATCATTTGAGTTTTCAGAACTAACCTCATTGTCGTTGTCGTCGTCGTTGGCCATGAAGCAGATATTGGCAACTTCCTTTTGCTCATCTTCTTCCGACGAGGAAGATTCATCAGACCATGTTGCCATGTATGCTTTCTTCTTTTTCTTGTAGGCCTTTTTCAGCAAAGGACAATCATACTTAAAGTGCCCTGGCTTTTTGCACTCATAACATACTAAGGGCTCTTTTTCTTTTTCTTTCTCCTTGTCCTTTTTCTTATCCTTTTCTCCTTCAAATCTTGCTCCAAATTTCTTTTTATGGAAGGGCCTTTTTCTCATAAACTTTCTGAATTTTTTGGCCAAGAGAGCAGTTTCCTCATCATCTTCATCATTACTTTCACTGCTGCTTTCTTCCATTTCTGCAATCTTGAGGGCAAGTGTTTTCCTTCTTTTTGTATCCTCCTCAACATGCTGCTTCATTGTTAACTCGTGGGTCATTAAGGATCCTAGAAGCTCCTCTAAAGGTAATGCATTGAGGTCCTTTGCTTCTTGGATAGCAGTGACTTTAGCTTCCCACGATCTTGGTAGTGACCTAAGAATTTTGCGCACAAGGTCAGCATTAGAATAAATTCTACCAAGACTTTTTAAACCATTCACAATATCGGTGAATCTAGTGAACATGCCTGTGATGGTTTCAGTTTGTTCCATAGTAAATAATTCATATTTATGAACCAAAATATTTATCTTTGATTCTTTTACTTGGTTTGTTCCTTCATGAGTTATTTCCAACCTATCCCAAATTTCTTTTGCGGAATTACAAGTTGAGATTCGGTTGAATTCATTTGAGTCTAAGGAACAATATAAAATGTTAATGGCTTTAGCATTTAGTTGTGCCATTCTCCTATCATTATCATTCCAATCCCTTTCGGGTTTAGGAACAATAGTGCCATCAATAAGGTGTGTGGGTGTACTAGGTCCGTTTATTATTACTCCCCACAATTCATAGTCCGAAGCTTGAATGAATATTCTCATTCTAGCTTTCCAATATGAATAGTTGGTTCCATTAAATAAAGGAGGTCGATTCGTAGAATGACCTTCAGCAAAACTTGAACCAATTTGTGTTGCCATAAGGATCTTTAGCCCTTGATCGTGAGATCAAATTCTAAATGAGCACTTGCTCTGATACC
The DNA here is from genome assembly GCA_900491605.1 of Calamus simplicifolius. Classification (NCBI taxonomy): domain Eukaryota; kingdom Viridiplantae; phylum Streptophyta; class Magnoliopsida; order Arecales; family Arecaceae; genus Calamus; species Calamus simplicifolius. The sequence continues at coordinate 7,198 of UESW01000272.1, read as the reverse complement.
AATTGTTGGCCCAGATGGCAACCCAAGAGGGGGGGGGGTGAATTGGGTTCTTAAAAATTTAAGACTTTTTAGATGTTTTAAACTGATTTGCTCAAGATGTGCAAGTGAGTGAAATGATCTAAGAAGCAATGCACAAGTAATAAATAAAGAGAGATAGAGAGAGAGAAAATGTGGCACGGCAAACACAAGATAATTTTATAGTGGTTCGGTGCAATCAACACCTACGTCCACTCCCAAGATTCACTTGGGTCCACACTATAATCTCTCTAGATTACAGCCGAGTTGTTTTCCAAGCTCACAACTCAAACTTATTGTTTTACCGGGTGCACAATGAACCCAGCTGGTTTTAACTCGGGCTTACCAGCACAAACACCCTACACGTTTTTTTCACGGGCTCACAACTAACCCAGCACAAGCACTCTGGCTTGCAACGAGGTATACCAACCTCCACTGATTCAATCCACTGATTGAATCAGCAAACAATTAGAATAAAAGTGTTTGGATAATGAAATGCTCCCCTTGAGCAAATATACAAATGAAGTACAAAATAAAGAGTTAGAAAAGCCTGATAGTATTGCAGATGGTAGTGGCTTGGGCTTTCTTCCTTCTTCTCTTTAACTCCTCTTGAAATGTTGAATCACGCCTCAGCAAGATTCTTGACCGTTGAAGACTTTGGAGTTGAGATGAAGCTTTTTCTTCTTTTGAAAATCCTCCGATTTGACCTTTGAAATGCTTGTGGATTTTCTTTTGACTCTTGTGGATTGATGAGAAGGAGCAGACGAAGCTTCCTCTTGGATTTCACTCCTTTTGAATCACTCTCCTTTGAGCTAGATGATTTTTTCAATATGCTCTGTTTTTCCCTCTTTTCAAATGATATTCTTTTCTCTCTTTTTGATTTTCTCTAGATTGATTTGATTTGAAAAGAGCTCCACTATTTATAGAATCTGCAAAAATATATCCGTTAGAGACAAAGAAAAATAGCTGTTATTTGAAAATCTTACCGTTGGGACTGATGTGTCATCGTTAAAAATCGCGCCCAGATTTTGCGGAGTCGACTCGAGCTCTGTGGAGTCGGCTCGAAGTCGATTACTAAAAATAGAAACATTTTAAGCATTGAAGGGTCGACTCGCGAAAACTAAAGTGTCGGCTCCTGAAAGTCGGGAGTCGACTCGAGGAAAATGGGGAGTCGACTCGAGAAGTGCTCAAAAAACATGGTTTCTGTTGTTTGAGCGGAGTCGGCTCGCACAGACAGGAGTCGGCTCGCACAGAGTCAGGGGTCGACTCTTGAAAACCAAGGGTCGACTCGAGAAAATCAGAAAACTCTGTGGCTAACAGGAGTCGACTCGGAAACCCTTGAGTCGGCTCGGGAGCGATACAAAAATCAGAAAAATGTTCTGATAGACTTTAAACTTGTCCCAAATAAATTTAAAATATAAATTTGACTTGAATACATTAAATATGACATTTAGCATGGATTCAAGACATGATTCAAGAATTCATCGATTGAATTATAATGTGTAAAAATTCCTTTTTGAAATCTTTTAAGCATAGAGCTTGAAACTCCTTTTTCTAATAGATTCAAAACTCATTTAGTATAACCATTGATAGTCCATTCCTTTCAATTTGAATAAGCTTAAGGTTTTTGATAAATAAACACATTGTATTCTTTAATGTACTCATGGCTTTTGGAAATCATCAAAATCAATAAAGTTAGGGCAATTATGTTTCAATAATTTCTCAACATATATATATATATATATATATATATATATATATATATTAACCTTTAATTATAATTTAAGCTTTTGGTTTAAATTATAATAATATATTAATACAAAATAAATTATATAAAAATATTTAATTAATAATATATTATAATTTATTGAGCTGACATCGTCATCCTCTCTTCCACAGCCTTTTGGTGAAGCGGTGATCCTTTTTTCCAACTGTCATTGCCCAAGTAGTTTAGAAAAATATTGCTTTACTAGTCGGTGATAATACAAAAAAATATAGATCACGTATTATAATATATTATTTTATATATTTTTATAAGTTTAATTTAAATAATATAAAAAAAAATAAAAAAAATAATAATATGGTTTCGATATAATGGGGGGAACGAATGGAATGGTGATTGTATGGATTTTGTGCTTATCAAAAATTGTAACGCCATGTAAAACTCAAAATATATAAGTAATTTGATAAGTTTTATAATATTATATAAAATATTTATTAAGAATTATAAAAGTATAATAATTAATTTTTCAGGTCACTTAAGCCTTTTTAACTTCTCTAGATATAATTATATTAATGTATAGTCTACTTGTACTCTTTAACTCTTCAAAGTTCTATTACATAACCCTTTCAGATGCAATATAGTTATGATTATATTAATATATAGTATATATATATTAATCTTTTTGTTTTTATTATATTTATGTTACTATAACTTGCTTGCCTTCGGTTGGATATATAAATAGCTTTGCTACTATCATGCTTCTATGCGTCGTAAACTATTTTAATTTACAAAAAGTTCAAAAAGGATAAGATAGAGATTTAAACATGGTCATGAATGAGATTTTAAGACAGGGATTTAACATGGTCTTAAATGGATGACATGTTCAATCTCACTATGATGACATGGCAGGCTTTGCACGTGGCACATTCGTGGCGCGACCGCATAGCATACGTATGGCTGCCACATGGCAGTCCACACAGCGAGATTGAAGGAGCCAAAAATAAGGAACATACCTCAATATTGGCTGCAGCGGAAGCAGGATCGTTACTAGAGTCCCGGTTTATCCATGCCTAGGAAGAGAGTCCCCGGTTTATCCACGCCCAGTCTCCATATCCTAATCTTTCATAAGACACCTCCGGTCTTCTTATAGAAGAGCGGTTAAGGCTGAGAAATACGAAGAGTCCCGACTCTTGGGACTCTGTGTGTGTGGGCGGCTGACTTGGCACCCAGGCCAACAATCTTTCACTTGTCCACATAGGAACAATACCTCAACTCTCTCAACTTATAGTGCGGTCAACTTATAGTGTTGTGGGGTATGCGACCAGACAAAACTCACACACAATGACATATAGTGGATATACTGCATTAAGTTAATAAATAACTAATACAGCGAACAAAAATATAATCCAATCTCGTCTGTGATCCAGATAATCCGATCACACCTGATCAAGCACTCTCAATCCCTTAATAGATCTTCCCTGAGATAATCCGATCACACATGATCAAGCACTCTCAATCCCTTAAGAGATTTTCCCTGAGCAGCGCTTGAAAAAATACAAAGCCATAATGTTTGTATCCATAATCATATGCAACTCATACACATGATTGCTCGGACAGTGGATCACAAACATAAGGTGTGGTCGCAAATAATCTTCCTTAAACACTCATACTAGGCCATCTTTGTCCAGTTGACTTTCTAGGATTGTCTTACATGGTCGTATCAATTCCATGACCCTAGTGGACAAGGCTAAGGAAGTCATCCTGAATTCCAACCTCATGGTATAGGTTCAAGTCCAAGGATACTACATAGTTGTATCACACAACAATGGAGAGGGAATGTATCATGCAGGGTTGACTTAAGCACATGCAATATAATACAGCTATGATGGAGCTCCCACTTAATGGACTATGTCATACTCAAACACTGTACGAACACAAGTCCAGGCATCACAAAGTTGCCTGACTCAAGCACACTCTAATGCTCTCAGTTCGGCTACAATAGGCTTTATGGATATTTCACTATTCATACACCACACACGATGTATGTACTCCGTACTCGACTCTCCTGAGTCTCATCTCAGTCCAAACTAAGGCGACTTTAATTATAATCTATTTTATCATAATTTATGCAGCCCATTTTGTAACTCATGCAATGTGCAACTCATGCATTGCTACTCAAGCATCTATAATGGCTACTTTAGTCTCATCCTGCCCACTACAAAAGTGTCAGGACGATCACCCGTGTGAGTGGGCTGATCTAAGCTTGTGACATTTATACACATATATGCCTATAAATATGAACTCATAAAAATAAACATTTCATAAAATTTAACACATAGTTATTAATGTCCATACAATCCCTGTCTGACAACAAAAAAAAAGACACAAACTCCTAGATAAGTCTGAAACATATCACGGTCTATCACACTCTATACAGACCTATATCCCTCACATGAGCCTAGAACACATCCCTAGGAATAGGTTTTGTCAGAGGATCAGCCAGCATCCTGCCAGTGGAGAAATGCTTTAGGATAACTTCTCCTTGCTTAACCATGTCCCGAATGAAGTGATATTTTATGTCAATATGCTTGGTCCTTCTATGGTACTTAGGATTCTTAACATATTGTAATGCTGCTATACTATCAAAACTGATCTAAATAGCCTCATGTACAGTAGCTGATATCTTAAGTCGCCTCAAGAACCTCCTCAGCCACACGGCCTTCTGGACAGCAGCCGAACAATCAATATATTCGGCTTCCATAGTGGGCAGGGCGATGCAGCTTTGTTTCTTACTGCACTAAGTGACAGCTCCACCTCCAAAGATGAACACATATCCTATGGTGGATCTTCGCTTGTCCCTATCACCAGCCTAATCAGAGTCACAAAAACCCTTTAATCTCAAATCTTCACCCTGATAGCATAGGGTGAGATTGGTAGTACTACAAAGGTAACAAAAAATCCTTTTAATTGCAGACCAATGAGCAAGTCCTGGATTACTTTGGTATTGGCTAACTAAGCCAACTACAAAGCAAATATCAGGGTGAGTACACAACATAGCATACATCAAGCTCCCTATAGCACTAGCATAAGGGATTTTGCTTATCTTTTCTCTATCTTCATCAGTTCTAGGGCACTGATCGAAGCTCAAAGTACAACCCTTCTCTATTGGGGTATCAACGGGTTTAGAATAGTGTATACAAAATCGTTCTAAGATTTTCTCATGGAGGCTATGAAAGTGCGGGTCCAGACACAGCCAGGGTTTGCTAGGGGTTTGAGTGATGGATTTCCCAAGTTTGTCAAATCTGAAGGCTATCTGAGGTATGATATTTTCTCGTAGCTGCTTGTTGATGGCTTGGTTAATTGTTTTCTTTTTTGTTTGTGTTTCGTATTCTAAATTACTAAAATTTTCTTATCTTGATGTGTACAGATTGTATAAAGGATTAGTTCCACTTTGGGGGCATCAAATTCCTTGTAAGTAGACCCTTCCTTTAAATTTAGATGCTGGTTGACCATATCTTATTCTTGTTTTTCCATTTTGAATTCATTATTATGTGCAAGCTTTGGTCTTTAGATAATTGTAATATCTTGGATGTTTGTTTATTTCTCAGTTCTTTCAACTACTGAAATGCTAACTAATTATTCTGGTTAATCTTCAGAGGAAGAATTTAGATGCTTTACAATTGATCTAACTGATTAATTTAAAATTTTGTTAAGACTTGTAATTTCTTTATCAAAAAATAAACTTTACATGTGACTCTCCATTGGGGTGTTTTATAACCCAAAAGGGATTTCCATAATGATCTAAATCATTCATGATCCTTATCTTAGGGTGATAAAATATTCGGTGATCTAATTTTAGATCACTGTATTTGATATGTCATATCCTATTGGTTAAAGATATCTCAATATTCATGATTAACCTATTTGGTATGCCAAAAAAAATCTAAGATCATTTACTGTATTATACCAAAACTATGCCTATTGCAACATTATGGCACTTTACTATCATTTCATATTATTTATTATAATATTTAAATTAAATTATAATATAATTATAATATTATAATATTATATTCTTATAGTATGATTTTATAATATTAAATTACATTATATTAATATGAAAATAATGTAGAGCATTTTTTGATATCCTTTTTCTTATAAATAAGGGGTATTTTGGTCTCCAAATCTAGCCCAATGTCATGGTTTTGGGGTGATCTTGGATATCTATCCCTGAGGATGAGTATACAATCATTGGGTTGGTGCTGATTCTAGAGATAGTGATAATTTGAAATTATTTTCATGTCAACCAAATATGTTGATCTTATGATCGCTAGTGATCTTGGATGAATAGCTCTATGCCAAACACCATCATAGGCATTTGTTCTAAATAATAAAGTGCTCTAGTGCACATGTTTTCCATGAATGTGCTATTTCAAATGATAATGACTTTTGTTTTATTTGTTTTCTATATTTCTGGTACTATGCTCCTACATCCAAAACCTGCTCACGCATACCATTCCCTAGCACGACAAACTAGGTATCTACAGATATCCAATGAAAATCCATAAAATCCGCTCGATCTCATACTATATGTTTATTCACTCCCGAATCTACAATCCAATCGAGAAGAGTGTCAGCAACTAATGCATATGAACAAATATAGAGAGAGCTTAATATGGAGCATACCTTCTTTGGCTCAATGCAATCACGAGCAAAGTGGCCTTTTGCTCCACAGTTGTAGCACTTAATCTTTGTCACATCTCTCTTGCCCCCTCGATGTCCTCTCTTTGGTTTGGCTATAGCTTTTCCTTTAGATCCTTGAGCACTCTTGTTACGTGCTTTCCCTTCTTTTTATTCTTGCGCCTTGAAGACTCACCAGTAACCACATAGGCCGAAGAGAGGGAAGTCTCAATGCTCTCAGCCTCTAGCTCAAGATGATGAGTAATGTCCTCAAAAGTCTTAATGTGCTCACTATAAGTCATCAAGAGCTTCATTTGACTCCATTAAGGGTCAGGTAGTGAACGAATCACCGCAAGAACCTGTTGCTCATCAGTAAGGTCAACTCCAACAACCTTCATATCCCTAATCATATTTTTCATCACATGAAGGTGGGTTGACAAGGAATGATTGGGATCCTTGACATATTGCATGAATCTAATGTTCAAGGCATGTAGCCTTATGGCTGAAGTTTGACCAAACCTGACCTTGAGCTGGTTCCATATATCCTGAGCAGTCTGGCAATGCTCAAAGTTACCAATAAGATCATTGTGCATGCTACCCAACATGGTAAAGCATGCACAATGATCTTTTTTGACACAATTTTTATAGGCTTTCCGATCAAGGCATTGTTGCTCAATAGTGCCAGGTGTTGGTGGTGTCATGCTAGTTGTCAGGGTCTTCAAGACTTCTAATTCATTCGGTAGATATTGAATTTTTCTATGCCACATTTTATAGTTTTGT
>UESW01000271.1:0-50036 GCA_900491605.1 Calamus simplicifolius | reverse complement strand
TATTTTGATGTTGTTGGAAGTTGCATTGTTATTATGTATCACATTTTACCCATCTATGTGGGTAAACTAAATGGAAACACGTACATGCCATCAAGTTTCAAGTGCATTTTACAAATGGCTGTCAACATGACGTAAACCTTCTAAATTGGTGTTGAATTTATAGCAAAAGCAACTTATGCAGAAGGTCCACTACAATAGCCAACTGGCAGGTAGGGAGCCATCCATTATTGATGAAGCAGTTTAAACTAGTCCCCTAAACTAGAACAAGCCTAAACAATGATAGCCTGTACAAATTCATGTATGAAATTAAACTAATCGCCCAATCAACAATAGTTCAACTTTTTATGGAAAGCAGACAGATGCCATTTTTTCTGTGATTTGATTCAAAACCCACAATGCTGAGAATACCTACACTAAACAGAGGATAGCTTCCTTAGAAACCATCGAGGAAACAATGAAGACACATAATTAGGATTAATAGACTGCTTCTGATAAATGTTAAAATTATAATGCAGAAACTATTAGTGTGTGCCCTAGATCCAATTGGATAAGATGCTAGTTTGTACACATTTCTTTATGAATGCAAATCAAATTTATTGGTTTCTTTATCTATCCAGGTATATATATATATATATTAGATATATTTTCCGTGAGATAAAGTCCAAAAGAATGCAAACTGTGCATATGGAATTTGTAAAAGAGATTACAAATTGTGAGATCAAAATTGCACATTATGGTTGATTCTTTAAACTTCCTAGTCGATGCGTAGACAGGATTGGCACTGTCGAACGCCGTTGAGACTAGCACACATTGCATATCTTCACCCTTATGGTGTGCAGCTGATCTTGCAAGCTGAAGTATGAAGATACTTGGATATGGTGTGAGGATGTTCGTTATTGTAACGATACATTGGATGACCCGCACAGAGATCCCATATGGATATTCTATATAGTGTCGATGGTTGATCTTTGATGACGGTGGTGCGAGTGATCCTTTGACTTGAGATCTTCATTGCACCTTATGTGTGGAATATCATGCTTTGACGACATGCAAACGTCGCTCTAGCCACGGGTGGCAAATATGGTATCGATTGGGTATGATATGAAGCACATGAAGGTGGTGTTTGATCAAGACAGGATTCGTCTCCCTTGATAGAAAGGGTTATATCCCACGGCCACTTGATGGATTAAATTGACTGTTAAATCCTTGCAAGGTTGAGTTGGAATTCGAAATGGTTTCGAAGTTCTAATTCATATGAGTCAATTTTTCTGAGATCAAGTAAACAAAGATCAATTATATGGTTGACACATTCCATACCACTGATTGATCTGGGATATGTGACGAAGGGATTGAATCGTACGGTAACCGTTCATGGACAGGTGTTGATGACCACGTCAACAAACCCTTAACACTTGGGTGGTCATGATGCTTTGCTAGAGGCCGCTCATGATCTATAATCATGGATTCTTTGACTTAATCAAAGAGTTGATTTGGTTAAAGAATTGACTTGGACAAGGTGTTGATCAAGTCATCCTTAGGGTCAATATTAGGGACATGATTATTACCAACGTGTCAAGGGACCTAATGGGTCACACGCATTAAGAAGATTTTGGATGAAGTTAAAATGGGAATTAAGTTGGACTTAATTCAAATCAGATAACCAATAAATTAGGATTGGGTTTGACTCAATCTTAATGAGAGAACATGAAATTGATGAATAGGATTCATTATAGAGAAAAATTTTTTGTTCAAAAGAGAGACCTTTTGTACATGAGATGTACATATGAAATCCATTAATTAGGCTTGATCCATGTGATGGATGGCTTAGATTAATTGAGATTAATAATATGGTATTTAATTGGGTCCATATGATGGCATGATTTGATTCATGGAAACCCAATTAAACCGAGGCTGAGATCGTGCCACGTGGAGGATGGATCCATGCCCATGTGATGGACATGACCCATCTCCACATCATGGAGGAGTGAACCCCATGATTTGGGGCATTCTCATGAAGCCAAATTCAAGGTTGCGATGTTGGTTTCATGGGATAACCAATTTCCTAATTTTTAGGGATGTGGTTTGGTGGTTGTAATCTTAACATTATCATGATAGCAAATATCCTAAATTTGTTAGGATAATTGTTATCAACTTGATAAGGTTGAATGGTTAGGTGGTTGTGATAAAATTCCTTTTTTTATGGAACCACACAACCTCCTTTTCATGTATAAAAGGGAGAGAAATACCCCCTTCGAGAGACACACCGAACTCCTCTCTTCTCTCTCTCTTGGATGCCTAACACCTCCTTTCTCTCTCTAAAATGTAATTTCTCTCTCTTGATTGATCAAGATTTGATCTTGATCAAGAAATCCTTTTTGATTTGAAAAATCAATAGAAAAGAAAAGAGGCGCTAGCACCCTCGCAAGAAGGTTATCATCCAATCCTGAGAGGACATCATCCAAAGATCTTTGCGTGGATCACCATTAGAGGCGGACGCATGGACGGCTAGTGGTAAATCATTTACCGGCTTCATCGGGCATCATCCCCAATAAAGAACACAGGTATGATCTATTATAATCATGTGTTATTTCTTGTTAACTGAATCTGTTCCCTGAGGATCTTGGGCTTTGGGAATTAAATTCATATTTATTTTATTTTTGCTGTGTTATATGAATTTGATTCATATAAAACATACGAAATTCCCAACAGTGGTATCAGAGCCTCCTCAGGCTTCAAATTCAGTTAATTTGATAGATTACCTGAGTTCTAGTTTTTATAAACATAGATCTAAATTTTACATGCGATGTAAAATATAAATATTGCCATATGATGAAGATTAAATATTTAATAAGTTTATTATATGATAATAAATGTGAATTATTTAGATTTGATCATGTTAAAAATTAAAAATTATGATTTATGTATGACATAATCATAAAGGCTGAAATTTAACATATCATGTTTAGAATTTAATTTTGACATGATAAATAACATGATTAAAATCTAAATAATTATATTGATGAAGATTAAATATTTAATAAGTTTATTATATGATAATAAACGTGAATTATTTAGATTTGAAAATTAAAAATTATGATTTATGTGTGACATAATCATAAAGGCTGAAATTTAACATATCATGTTTAGAATTTAATTTTGACATGATAAATAACATGATTAAAATCTGAAATAATTATATTGATGAAAATTAAATATTTAATAAGTTTATTATATGATAATAAATGAATTATTTAGATTTGATCATGTTAAAAATTAAAAATTATGATTTATGTATGACATAATCATAAAGGCTGAAATTTAACATATCATGTTCAGAATTTAATTTTGACATGATAAATAACGTGATTAAAGTCTAAAATAATTATATCATGATAACATGATAATCAAGATTAAAATTAAAATTTTAAATTTTGACATGTTATCATGTTAGGGATGTTATGATAGAGACCAATTAGGATTTTCATGTGATGAAAAAAATTTATCATAACAGATAATGATAAGACAAATATAAAATAAATTGTTATAAAATATTTGACACTTATCATAAATCCCTAAAGATCACTATCTTATCTTATCATAATGTGTAATAGATGATAAGGTTTAAGAAAAATTAGATTTAACCATATCATTGTTTGATCCTATGATTCCATAATTGATCAAATCAATTGGGCTTAACTACAATGGTGTCTAGAAAGGTGCGATCATGGTTTTTAATTGCTCCGTTGCTGCCTGGAAAACCCATTCAATGGGATCGAAGGGTATGCTAAATAGGACCCCATTGATCAGCTGATCTGGCCATTGTTAAGGAAAGCTCTTAATTGATTAGATCAATTAAGGTTAATCAGGATGGTAGCAATTGATTTGGTCACATGATTAGGGTTCCCATATTAGATAGTGATCAGGATCCTAATTTGATTAGGAGTCCCAATCATAAGATTGGATCTTATGAAATTTAGGTTAATTGAAATTAATCTAAAATTCACATATAGGATATGTAACCTAGCATGATACAAATGTTGTACATGCATGATGGGACCTAAATGCGCTAAATCCCTCCACGAATATTAAGTCATTAGCCTTCCATTGTTCACATGATACAAAATCATTAGGGCATGAGATTTGTTGTGCCATAGCCAAGATCAAGTGAACCTATGAGGAGTTGATTGGGGAACAATGGGTTGACTTAACTAGGTTAGCTGGCATAATTGGCCATAGTCAGGGTCAGTCTAATCTAGAGGCAATGTTTAGGGTGATCACATCAGATGTGATTGACAAGGCAATGTCCCCTAAATGATCTAGGAGTCACATTTGATGTGATTGATACAAATCTACCTAATTTGGCTTACTAAGATTTGTTGTGCCATAGCCAAGGTCAAGGTAAGTCAATTTGAGGGTCCTAGCCCACTAGAAAATTATTTGATAATTTTTGAGATTAATAGAGAGGGCTATTGAGCTCGAAAAATAGTGGGAGAAATCGATTTAATTAAAATGTTAACATTTCCATATTAAATCGATGATTTGCATTCATAATAATTGACTCGTTCTATTTTTTTCAGTTATTAGAGACACCATGAGTGTGAACATCAATCTCAGAGGTATCCTAGAATCCAACAAGCTAACCGGACCTAATTTTCCTGATTGGCTAAGGAATATCAAGATCGTTCTACGATCTGAGAAAATCCTATATGTCCTTGATGAGGCAGCACCAGAGGTCCCACCTGCGGATGCTTCAAATGAAGTTCTTCTGGCATACAATCGGCATAGAGATGCTGAAGAGATGGCCACATGCTTGATGTTGGCATCTATGTCACCAGATCTTCAAAAACAGCATGAGCATTTAAATGCTCATGAGATTTTGATGCACCTGCAAGAGTTGTTTGGTGCACAATCTCGCTATGAGAGGTTTCAAACCTCCAAAGAGCTGTTTCAGTGCAAAATGACTGAGGGTTCATCAGTGGGTGAACACGTGCTGAAAATGATCAATTTGATTGAGAAGTTAGCGATTGGGTTTCGTAATGGACCATGAACTGAGTATCGACTTGGTTTTACAGTCATTGCCTCCTAGCTATTCGCATTTTGTGTTGAATTTCAACATGAACAGACTTGAGGCTACATTGCCAGAGCTTGCAAATATGCTGACTAATGCTGAGCCTAGCATCAAAAAGGATAAAGGGCAATTGATGGTTGTAGAATCTTCAGGCACTCAGAAGAAGCGTCTGAAGAAGAATAAGGCCCAAAAGGCCAAGACAACCAAGCGAACAAAAGGCATTAAGAAGAATATAGCCAAGAAGGATGCAGCCAAAGGAAAATGTCACTTCTGTAACAAGGATGGGCACTGGAAGCGTAACTGCAGGGCTTATTTGGCAAGTCTAAAAGAAAAGAAGCATACTGATGCTTCAACATCAGGTACATTCATAATTGAGATGTATTCTTCTATTACTTCTTATTCCACTTGGGTATTGGATACCGGTTGTGGGTCTCATATTTGTACTAATATGCAGATGATAAGAAACAGTAGAAGACTGGGAAAGGATGAAGTGATTCTGCGCATGGGAAATGGAGCAAAGGTTGCTGCATTAGCTGTAGGAATTTGCTTTTTATCTTTGCCCACAGGGCTTGAAATAGAACTTAGTAATTGTTACTTTGTGCCGAACATAACAAAGAATATCATATCCGTTTCATGTTTAGTAATGAATGGGTATTCTTTTGAAATTGGAAATAATGGTATTTCTATTTTTCGGAACAAAATGTTCTTTGGTTCTGCTGAATTGTTCAACGGAATTTATGTTCTTAATCTTCAAGCCCCTATTCTCAATATTGAATCAAAAAGATTAAAATCAAATAATTCTAGGGATTCATACCTATGGCATTGTCGTTTAGGCCATATAAATGAAACTCGTTTAACGAAGTTACATAAAGATGGATACTTGGGCTCATTCGATTGGGAATCGTTTGAGGAATGCGAGTCATGCTTACTTGGCAAGATGACCAAGTCACCTTTTACCGGAAAAGGCGAGCGAGCAACTGAATGTTTGGGTTTAGTACATTCGGATGTATGTGGACCCATCAACATTCAAGCCATAGGAGGTTTTTCTTATTTCATCACGTTCATAGATGACCATAGTAGATATGGTTATGTATATCTGATGAAGCACAAATCTGAAGCCTTTGAAAAGTTCAAAGAATTTAGATGTGAAGTAGAAAAACAAAATGACAAGAGTATTAAGATACTTCGATCAGATCGAGGTGGTGAATACTTAAGCCATGAGTTCATAGATTATTTGAAGGAGAATGGAATTCTTCCTCAATGGACTCCTCCTGGTACACCACAGCATAATGGTGTGTCAGAAAGGAGAAATCGTACACTGTTAGACATGGTACGTTCCATGATGAGCCTTGCAGATCTTCCAAAAATGTTTTGGGGTTATGCGCTAGAAACTGCCGAATATACCTTAAACCGAGTTCCATCTAAATCGGTCAACTCCACTCCCTATGAGATATGGTATGGAAAGAAACCATCCCTTAATCATTTAAGGGTTTGGGGCTGTTACGCTTATGTGAAGCGTAATGAATCAGACAAGCTAGAAGCTAGATCTGATAAATGCAATTTTGTGGGATATCCAAAACAAACAAAAGGATATTACTTCTACCACCCACTTGAGAAAAAGGTGTTTGTCTCAAGACATGCCATATTTCTAGAGAATGAGATTCTCACAATGGGTAGTGGGAGTAAGATTGAACTTAGTGAAGCTCAAGAACCACAAATTAATATTGACCCATTAGATGGAATGGAGCATATGCCGAATATAGTGGGAGTTGAGCAGGAGACTCAACCCACATTCAGGCAGACGTTGCATGAAAAGCAACAGGTGGCTCCAAGTACACACCAGCTACGTAGATCTAGTAGGACAATTCGCATCCCTAAGAAATATGCATTTCTTATAGAGGATGATGAGCCTACCAACTACAAGGAGGCAATGTCTAATATTGACTCTGAGAGATGGCTTGAGGCCATGAAATCTGAGATGGACTCCATGTATGACAACCAGGTATGGACCTTGGTTGATCCACCTGAAGGGGTAAAACCCATTGGGTGCAAATGGGTTTTCAAGAAGAAGACCGACATGGATGGTAATGTGATTACCTATAAGGCAAGGCTAGTTGCAAAAGGTTACAAGCAAAGACAAGGTGTTGACTTTGATGAAACCTTTTCACCTGTAGCCATGCATAAGTCCATAAGGATTTTGCTTGCAATAGCAGCATATTTTGACTATGAGATCTGGCAGATGGATGTCAAGACTGCCTTCCTAAATGAAAATTTAGAGGAGGATGTGTATATGACACAACCAGAGGGTTTTGAATCCATAGATCCTAAGAAAGTGTGCAAGCTACAAAGGTCTATTTATGGACTTAAGCAAGCCTCTAGAAGTTGGAACATCCGATTTGATGTGACAATCAAAGAGTTTGATTTTATCAAAAACGAGGATGATCCATGTGTGTACAAGAAGGTTAGTGGGAGTGATATTATTTTCTTGATATTATATGTGGATGACATATTATTAATAGGAAACAATGTATCCTTCCTTAAAGAAGTGAAGGATTGGTTGTCAGGTAAATTCTCCATGAAGGATTTGGGAGAAGCAGCCTATATACTTGGTATAAAGATCTATAGAGATAGATCTAGAAGGTTGCTTGGATTGACCCAATCCACGTACATAGAGAAGATGCTAAAGCGGTTTAGCATGGAGGAATCCAAGAAGGGATTCCTGCCAATGTCGCATGGTGTACATCTCTCCAAGGACATGAGTCCTAAGACCCAAGAAGAAAGAGAGTACATGGATAGGATACCATACGCATCAGCAATTGGATCCATTATGTATGCGATGCTATGTACGAGGCCTGATGTTTCTTATGCCTTGAGTATCACGAGTAGATATCAAGCAAATCCTGGTGAGAAACATTGGATGGCAGTCAAGAATATCCTTAAGTACTTGCGAAGAACTAAGGATATGTTCTTGGTTTATGGAGGACCCGATCTTATAGTTCGAGGTTACACGGATTCTAGTTTTCAGTCTGATGGAGATGATTATAAATCACAATCAGGCTATGTGTTCACACTCAATGGTGGTGCAGTCAGCTGGAAGAGTTCCAAGCAGGAGATGACCGCCGACTCTACAACTGAAGCCGAGTACATTGCAGCATCAGATGCAGCTAAAGAAGCAGTTTGGATCAAAAAGTTTATCACTGAACTTGGAGTGGTTCCAAGCATTGTTAATCCAATATTCTTGTATTGTGATAACAATGGAGCTATTGCGCAAGCCAAGGAGCCAAGGTCTCATCAGAGGTCCAAACATATACTTAGAAGATATCATGTAATTAGAGAAATCATTGGACGAAATGATATAAAAATAGAATGAGTCCCCACGGATGACAATATTGCCGATCCGTTCACTAAAGTCCTGCCGCAGCAGAAGCATGATAGTCATGCTGAGTCACTTGGTATTAGATACATGGGTGATTGGCTCTAGTGCAAGTGGGAGATTGTTAGTGTGTGCCCTAGATCCAATTGGATAAGATGCTAGTTTGTACACATTTCTTTATGAATGCAAATCAAATTTATTGGTTTCTTTATCTATCCAGGTATTTTTCATATATATATTAGATATATTTTTCTGTGAGATAAAGTCCAAAAGAATGCGAACTGTGCATATGGAATTTGTAATAGAGATTACAAATTGTGAGATCCAAAATTGCACATTATGGTTCGATTCTTTAAACTTCCCTAGTCGATGCGTAGACAGGATTGGACACTGTCGAACACCGTTGAGACTAGCACACATTGCATATCTTCACCCTTGTGGTGTGCAGCTGATCTTGCAAGCTGAAGTATGAAGATACTTGGATATGGTGTGTGGATGTTCGTTATTGTAACGATACATTGGATGACCCGCACAGAGATCCCATATGGATATTCTATATAGTGTCGATGGTTGATCTTTGATGACGGTGGTGCGAGTGATCCTTTGACTTGAGATCTTCATTGCACCTTATGTGTGGAATATCATGCTTTGACGACATGCAAACGTCGCTCTAGCCACGGGTGGCAAATATGGTGTCGATTGGGTATGATATGAAGCACATGAAGGTGGTGTTTGATCAAGACAGGATTCGTCTCCCTTGATAGAAAGGGTTATATCCCACGGCCACTTGATGGATTAAATTGACTGTTAAATCCTTGCAAGGTTGAGTTGGAATTCGAAATGGTTTCGAAGTTCTAATTCATATGAGTCAATTTTTTTGAGATCAAGTAAACAAAGATCAATTATATGGTTGACACATTCCATACCACTGATTGATCTGGGATATGTGACGAAGGGATTGAATCGTACGGTAACCGTTCATGGACAGGTGTTGATGACCACGTCAACAAACCCTTAACACTTGGGTGGTCATGATGCTTTGCTAGAGGCCGCTCATGATCTATAATCATGGATTCTTTGACTTAATCAAAGAGTTGATTTGGTTAAAGAATTGACTTGGACAAGGTGTTGATCAAGTCATCCTTAGGGTCAATATTAGGGACATGATTATTACCAACGTGTCAAGGGACCTAATGGGTCACACGCATTAAGAAGATTTTGGATGAAGTTAAAATGGAATTAAGTTGGACTTAATTCAAATCAGATAACCAATAAATTAGGATTGGGTTTGACTCAATCTTAATGAGAGAACATGAAATTGATGAATAGGATTCATTATAGAGAAAAGAATTTTTTGTTCAAAAGAGAGACCTTTTGTACATGAGATGTACATATGAAATCCATTAATTAGGCTTGATCCATGTGATGGATGGCTTAGATTAATTGAGATTAATAATATGGTATTTAATTGGGTCCATATGATGGCATGATTTGATTCATGGAAACCCAATTAAACCGAGGGCTGAGATCGTGCCACGTGGAGGATGGATCCATGCCCATGTGATGGACATGACCCATCTCCACGTCATGGAGGAGTGAACCCCATGATTTGGGGCGTTCTCATGAAGCCAAATTCAAGGTTGCGACGTTGGTTTCATGGGATAACCAATTTCCTAATTTTTAGGGATGTGGTTTGGTGGTTGTAATCTTAACATTATCATGATAGAAAATATCCTAAATTTAGGATAATTGTTATCAACTTGATAAGGTTGAATGGTTAGGTGGTTGTGATAAAATCCCTTTTTTTATGGAACCACACAACCTCCTTTTCATGTATAAAAGGGAGAGAAATACCCCCTTCGAGAGACACACCGAACTCCTCTCTTCTCTCTCTCTTGGATGCCTAACACCTCCTTTCTCTCTCTAAAATATCTTTCTCTCTCTAGGATGTCCCTTTCTCTCTCTTGATTGATCAAGATTTGATCTTGATCAAGAAATCCCTTTTTGATTTGGAAAATCAATAGAAAAGAAAAAGAGGCGCTAGCACCCCTCGCAAGAAGGTTATCATCCAATCCTGAGAGGACATCATCCAAAGATCTTTGCGTGGATCACCATTAGAGGCCGGACGCATGGACGGCTAGTGGTAAATCGTTTACCGGCTTCATCGGCATCATCCCCAATAAAGAACATAGGTATGATCTATTATTATAATCATGTGTTATTTCTTGTTAACTGAATCTGTTCCCTGAGGATCTTGGGCTTTGGGAATTAAATTCGTATTTATTTTATTTTGTTGTGTGTTATATGAATTTGATTCATATAAAAACATACGAAATTCCCAACAGAAACTTGAAGCAACTAAAGAAACAATATGAACATCTAACAACAACACAAAACAACAAACAAAGGCCCCATATTTTTGAAAACAAACAAAGAACTACACAATTAAATATGAAGCCAAAAAATGGAAAATTATAGTGTGGGGGCAGGGGGTAAACTAACAGTGCTTCATATGCTTCGTAAGACATAACTAGGGTAGCAATTTAAAACCTCCACTGAAACCAACCCAGTTTAAGCAGGTTCAGGTTTGGCATAAAGGGGCTCTAGTCACAAATAGGTCAGCCGCATACCTAAGTTTCAAGTGAGATCTATAGCATAGATACAACCAGGGCATAACATGTACAGGTGCATGAACATAGAGCAGTACTCAAAAGTTGTAGTAACCCATAGAAGTTCACAAACCATCAGTAAGAACGTGAAAACACGATAGACTAAAGGAAGAACATTTTAATTAAATTAAATATAGGGGCAAATAGCAAGGAAAAGCTGACAATTATACAATATATCACACAAAAACCTCCGAATTCAGAATCCTGGTGGATATAAACAGCACTATCTGCTCCAAAACTAACCATCCTTAACTCTAAAACATAAACAAATATGAACTATCTGATGGGAATATTCAAAACACTGAAGAATTTAAAAAGACCTATAAACTTAGCAAGTGAAACAAGACTATGGAATGAAAACTCTAAGCTCTAAAAAAAAACTAGCATGCACAAAATGTAATGTTACTGTTAGATAAATTTGCATAAATTTATGCATATATTAAAAATTAGGTAAGAGTGCAGGAAAATGAAACCCAAAATGACAAATCAAACTATACAGTTTTGCAAAATTCCAGCAAATTCAAAAATAGTTTTCTGGTGTATGTATTTTGTCCTCAACCGATTACTAAAAGGAAGTTTTCTGGTGTATGTATTTTGTCCACTGGTGTTGATTGATTGTGTTATATTCAAAATGAAAAAAAAAAGAACAGAGGAAATAGTTAACAGGTTAGGGATCTAATAAGAAAAATATATACAAATTGAAATTATTGTTAAAGAGTCAACCCTGTAAAAGTTGATGACTCGGAGAAATCATTGTGATTGTTTTCGTTATTCTGCATCCCACAAAAAATACATTAAAGAGGAAAAAATTATGCTTTATGGTGTTGCATGATTGTCATTCCCTTGATTGTTATAACAAGGAAAACGATGCAATAGATGAACCAAAATACATACCACCATCTAAGTCTCTTTTAAAATGCAAATGAGCATAAAGAGGCAATGCACATGGTGATACTGTGTCATTAAATTTGTTGAAAAATGAGTAGGCCAAATGATGCATAGAGTTACATCGGCTGAAAATAAAGCAGTAGTAAACATAAATGAGGTTAGATCAACAGTTTAGTTTAAGGAATCAAGAAAAAAAAAGCCGAGCTGAAATATGCAGGATGGCTATGCAAACAACTTAGTTTATATTCTATTGCCATGGAAAAAAAAAAGAAAAGAAAAAATAAAAGCCAAGAAAAGGCAATGTTTTCAGAGTGCATCTCTGCATGGTTAGATGTTTAATAGACTTTGTTGATGATATCATGCAAAGACACAACCCAAGACAAAATTAGCCAGAATTGTAACTTTCTTAATTACATGATATTCGAATGATTGTCACTTTCACATTTATCTCACTCTTGGATCATCTCACTCTCCATTCGCGCGCGCGTAGTAGTTGGATTATAACTATTTTTTCCTAGAATTCGGTATGCCATTTGTGACCAGAAATACTCATTCTGCCAATCATACAAACCCTAAAATGAATGAAAAAGCTCAACAGATAATTCGAGA
This sequence comes from Calamus simplicifolius, assembly GCA_900491605.1. Classification (NCBI taxonomy): domain Eukaryota; kingdom Viridiplantae; phylum Streptophyta; class Magnoliopsida; order Arecales; family Arecaceae; genus Calamus; species Calamus simplicifolius. The sequence continues at coordinate 37,429 of UESW01000271.1, read as the reverse complement.
AACATTGCCGTACCAAAACTAATCATCGCTTGCATCAAGAACAAGGAAATATAAAAAAAAAAAAAAAAAAAAACACACAGCACATGAGATCATGAAACCAATCAATCAATTCCTGGGTAATTTGATTCGATAACAAGATATAGAGTAAAAAGAGAGAATACTATCATCAATGGACTGGGGGCCAAGATTGGATCGTCAGAGGAAGATACCCGGTTCCACTGTCAATGACGACGGCGGGTCGAGAAGCAGCGTCCATTCGGGAAGAAGAGAGGAGTGGATCCGCCGCCGAGATCCGAGGGAGGCTTGGGGCATCCGCTCATGGTATACAGGAGTAGTCTCGCAAAGGGCCGCGGGACTCCCTCCGCCGCCGCCGTAAGCCTCGCCGTCGATAAAAAGAGCTGGGGCGAACGATCCAAACAACGATCTTCGGCGACAGCAGCAACTGTCTCCTTTTGCGTGGTCATCAACCGAGTCCTCACAACTCGATCGAGGGGGGGGGGAGGCACTCGATCGGAAGGGAGGAGGCACTGATCGGGAGCTCGGGGGATTGGGGGGGGGGGGGGTAGGGCACTTGATCGGAAGGGGGGAGGAACTCGATCGGGAGCTCGAGGGGGCTAGGGCACTGGCGGGGGGAGGCACTCGATCGGGAGGGGGGGGGGACTAGGGCACTGGCGTGGGGTGGTGAGGGGGGGGGATTGTTTTTCTCGATTAAAATAGGTTAAAGCCTGTTGGCCCTTTTTAAAGCGTCGGCACGCTGCGTGAATTTTCCACCCTTGACTGCGCATCGGCAAAAAAGAGTTGCTATTCCTAATTTTTACTGTAGTGATAGATGCAACATCACTTGGGACCTGATCGAGCTTAAGTTCCTTGAGCCCAGGAAGCTGTTCAATTCCATAAAATTCTACCATGTCCCTGACTAAAACGCCTAGAATGCAAAGGAAAATTTGGAGGCTTACTCCTCGGTGCTGGCATTTAATGTGATGTTTACTGCCTGCATCATTTAATGCATAGTTTCAGTGCTGCAGTCGATCATTGAACCCTTTTTAAAACTATTTTGTACCAGTCCTGGTACTATTGTGGCTGGTTTTTTTTTTTTTTTGACAGCATCTCTATATATCATGAGGAGCGAAGAGGGAAGCAAAAAACTCGATGAGACATCTGTATCGTTTTATTGATGGCTCGTCCTTGCCAATTCCCGTATTCAATATTGGTATATATATATATATATGCGCCTCTCCTCGCTGATTTTGGTGACCATAGCTGTTCTCAAGTCTGCTGTCTTTGGCTCTTTGCCCATGTGAAGTTGCTGGTGGTTAACGCTCATGGTCAGAGAAGTCGGTTATTGCAATATTTTAAAAGAATCAGGGCAGTGGCAGGAAAGATTGGCCTGCTCCAACGTGAAGTGATTGATGGAATCGGTCCCCAATCGACTGTCGTGCGAGTGATCATTAGATGTTTGTAATGGAGTGAAGTTGGCCGATCGGAAGCCTTTCGTAGTTTTGTAGTTTTTCATTTTGCGCGTTTGTTTTGCGTATTCATCTTCTTCCGGCTTCTTCGTCGACGTAGAGAGAATCCAATAAGTTTAGCTATGGTGTCCCTGTCATATGGTCAGAAAATAAAGCATGAATAATGTTAGGCAAGAGACAAGTCACGTTAGCCAAAACTAATTATTTCAAAAAAAAGCTATTAATATCATCATTTATATATAGGATCAATTGGTGGGGATTGAGTGTGGATGACCATTGTCCTCTAGCTCAATGCCTGACGGAATCAGGTATAGTTGTTGAGGGATGTCCAGTCTTCTAATAACTATGTGGCTGATGACGTCCATAAAATTTGGCATGGAAGGGCATCTCTCCTCTCTGATATGGAGAGTGCAGTCAAAGCGAATCGCTTTCAATTCCATGGATATTTTTAATACGAGAACGTCACTTGTTGATCTAGAAATATATCTTTGGTCTTGTTAAGCACTTATATACTCCAATTTACATTGAAAATGGGCATTCTCTCAAGACAGCTATATGTATTCCCTGTTTTACTTTTATCCCAAACTGTTTGTGGATATAAAACCAGATCGATGTTTCTTTAGGCACCCTCCAGAGATCTAGTAGTGTTACAATCGAGTGGATCCTAGTGATCAAGGTGCCCAGCCCGAACATTTTGGCTGTATTTGGCTTGAGACTAAAATAACTCCGCTTTTTTTAAGATAGAATTTCTGAAATAACATATGGTTGGCAGTGTTTTCGACTGTTAAAAAGTAAAGGCAGGCATGATGAGATTAATTACTTGAATGAAATTAAAAATGTTGAATGAAAATTTGAATTTAAGTTGCTTTAAGGAATTCATGCTGCTCTATAATGATCTACAGTATATGTCCGGCATGTGCAAAAAAATAATATCCTGCAAGAGCTAGAAGACAAACGTGCTTTAAGGCATTCATGTTGCTCTATAATGGAACTACGACGTGAGAGATGCCGATTGGAACGTGAATTGGAATTAACGTAAAGGCACATTTTTTTAATATTTATATAAAAATTAACGTAAAGGCACATTTTTGTATAAATTAATCTTTCCATAATTTTTATTGATTTTAAGATTAACTAGGATCATAAAAAGATAAAAATATCCTTATTTCATTATAATATATCCATTGGAGAATCAAATACGAAGGGCCACGTGTTAAGAGATTAATAATTTTGAGGATGAGGAAATAAAAATATCTAAAGATTTTATTTTTACATTTAGGTAATCTAGCATATGTGCAAATAATAATTATAAAATTTCAGAAATTAAAATATAAATATAAAAAATATATTTAATGTGTAAATATGGGAGAAAATATCAGAAGTAATCTTCAAATAGATCTTTTCCTGATTAATTGGCGGCTTCTGCATTAAAAATAAAAAAATCCCCGACTACTGACTATTCGCCGAAATATACGGGCAAGCGGACCACCGCCTATCGCGTCAGGAATGACATAAGCCGTTCTTTTCCTCCCACCATGGGCCCCTACTCTTTTGAAGGTGGAAATCAAAAAGCTTCTGAGACCCTTCAAAAAGCCGGTCTTTCTGCTTCCTATATACTCGCTCTCTCCCCCTATAGCACAGTGCATTGGAAGATGGCACAACAGGTGCCATGTTTTACCGTCCTTTTCTCGGTAGCGATTTTACATCATATCATAATAAATCAAGATGACAGTGGAGACGTACCACATGCTGCCACGCTCCAATGGTGTGATGATTAAACTAAATCTACCTTCCCTTGCCCCACCCAACCTCGCCACTGAACAATGAAAAATCAGATACGATTTCATTTTAGTTTTTTAAAATTTTAAAATTTAATTTAAATTGAATCAAATTTGAATTAAAATATATTTTTAAAGACTATACAAATTATTATATTTTCAACTGTTATAATTTATATTATACTTTTATTTTTAAAAATATAAATACAACTTATTTAATTTATTTTATTTTTATAAAAATAAATTATTTTAATTTTGGATCAGATTTAGATAAAATAATAAGTTTTTATCTGGTTCATTTTTATAATTGGTTGGGATACGATTAAGTTATAGATTTAATAAATTAGTTCATTTATGTTTTTCGATTTAACCCTTTTAAAAAATAAAATTGATTTTATTTCATGCTTTAAAATTTGACACAGATTCAGATAGCATTAAAAAAAGTAAAATAATTTATTCTTAAAAGTGATAAATCATTATGGAAATAAGTATTAAATTATTTTACTTTTTTCTTTTTATACGTGCTTTTGCCTATTCATTTTTACAAGTTAATTTACATAAGAAAAAGTTAGTATTTTGTAATATTATTTGTATACCTAGTTGATTTGCTAGCACTTAGATATAGTTTAAATTATTAATTAATAGAGTAAGATAAATTCAAATTAAGACTTTTAAAATCGGTTAAAAGTAGAAATTTAAAGGTTCATACAAAAAGTTGCCTGACTTGATTAATGGAAACGAAATGTCTATGATAAAGGTGTAAATGAAGTAAGTTGGTACCTTTAAAATATTTAAATAAAAAATAAAGGAGGAAAAGAGTTTTTGTTGGTTGGTAGTGTTGTCATGCTACGTGAAATGTCAGAGTTTGATTCCATTATAAAGCTCACCACGTGATGCTACTATTTGGTGATTTATTGGGAGAGGGAGGGCTGCTTGCATTGGTACAAGATGTGATTTTTCAGATAATGGCGACAAGATATGTGAATCATACAAATGATAGTAGAAGTGACTATTTAGCGTTTGAGCACTGCTACTTCCATTGAGAATGTGTATAGAATTGAAGAATAAATGCTGAATGCATGTTTCTCAACCATAGAAGAAAATGAAATTTTAATCAATGGAAATTAAGTATAAAATTTCTCAACCATGGGTCATTTTGGAAGAGATTCAAACCAACGCTTGAGCTTGCTATGCTAATGGTAGAGAATGTCTTGCTGCATCGGGGGCAGTGCAGCTTGCGTGCGGTGCATACGAGCATACCAAGGATATATATATATATATATATATATTGGCATACGTGCATATACACGACACAAGCCAATCATCGAGCACGGTGCAGCACAGGCGATACATCAAGACTTCATGGTGGTAAGACACAATACAATTCATGGATAGTTCGTTTGTACTTGAGTGATGAACAAGTAAGTAGAGCCAATCTTTGGAATCTCGCTTACATGAGACACAACAGCGGATGTGAGGATCAATTTCTAACAGGATAATTATATCAGAAAGAAACAAATGAACTTATTTAAAATTTTCATTTGAATATATATAATGACTTCATAGAAAACTTTAATTCGCTTGATGGATATGAAAAAAAAAATGTTAAGATGATAGTATGTATGGCAACTCAAATACATTTTTAATGGTAGATAAGGATAATTTGATGAACTATCCTAATTGGCTTGGTAGATAAGAAAAAAATTTTAAGATGGTGCTATAAAGCATTGAGATGGTAGCAGTAAAAGCTAAAAAATGATGATGGGAGATTATATACAGAATAGCACATTTTCAATTTAGATCAAATGCATTGGATATAAGCAATCCTATAGAATAACTAATAATAATGAAAAGAAAAGAAAGAAAAAAATGCATATTAAGAACAATACTAAGCCAAAAGCTTATTAGGATTAAAAACTAATCTTTGCCATTGAAATATAAAATTTGTTAAAATAAACTAATTTTTACTATTAAAGAACAAGATTGTTAGAATTAAAAATTAATTCTAATTTTAAGAAAATTTATATTAACTTGAAACATAATTCATGTAAATATAGAAGGTGGGATAAGGCAAATAACATGAGTGTTTTATTCATTTTTCAATCGTCCATTAGTCTTAACATCTTATGCCCATCTCAGCATTTTTGTACATTCATCATGTTAAAATATTCCTTGGTGGGCCGTGCCAGGCATGATCCAACCATGCCGGATCGAGCATGGCCCATGAGCGGCACGACGAGTCTGAGCCATGCCGTATCAGACATGATCCAGTGTCCACCTTTAGCAATGGCATGCCCAGCATCCTTTCATACCAGTGCCATCCGATGGGCCAAGCAGTCAACGTTAAGTAGTAATTGCGAGTGTCAGACTGATGGCAATCGATTTGAAAGCAGCAGCTTGCTTCTCTCCTTGTCCTTTTAGGTTAGCCATTTGAAAGCATCAGCTTGCTTACTTTCTTGTCCTTTCACGTCAACCATTTGAAAGCAGCAGCTTGCTTCCCTTACTTATCTTTTTTTTTTTGTCGACGCATTTTCTTGATGGCGATATGATGGCCCAGGCACGAATGGATTGAAATTCGGGATTGAATTGAGCTAGATGCTTTTTATAATACCAAGTCTATTTGAGATTTTAATTAATTTATTAACAAATTAAATTTATATAATTTTAAAAATTTGAGCATAAATGTATTGATAGTAAATAAATTTAAGTTATAACTTATTGTGAATTTAAACATTGTGAATCTAAACATGGGCGTGGTGAGTGGGGACCAGCTCTGGATCATTTCACATGGTCGTTGCCTCTCGGGCCCTTAACAGCGTGAGAGATGGTGGTGGCACGATGGGATCGTCCAGCGCCAACGACGGTGCTCCACATGTTCCTTTTGATCGTTGATGCTGTGCCTAGCGAGTATATTGAAGCCTCGGTGCCAAATTCAAGCTTTCGTAGATGCAGCTGCTAAGCATGCTAAAGTCCCAATCTGAAACTGGGCAATCGGCAACTATTTCTCTTTGATTTTATGGTTGTTTCTCGGTCGTGGTTTTTGACCAGCGTCCAATCCACCCGGCGGTGAGTCACTGGTGCAAACATTACGAGCATGGTCAACAAACGAACCCAAAGAAGGGGGCCGGACCAAATAACATCTTAAAAGGAAGAGTTGCCGCGTTGGGGGGAATGGCCTTTCTCTGTACATGTTGTTATATGACCTTCAGCACTGCAAGTCCATTAAATTCTTTTATCTACCGTGCTAAGGTATTCAATTTGAGAGTGGTAAAATTAAACTTGATGTCTAGTTCGTAATTTTCCCCGTAAAGATCCTCCAATCATTTTAACTGACCCATGATAATGGAAAGGTACACAAGAAATTGAAACATAAGAAGATTGAAAGTTTTTTAGACGAAGATGGGGATGACCAAATATGTTGGGTCAAATAATGACCTGACCCATTCGTAGCTATATTAGACCCATCTTCATCTGCATTGGAAGAGCTATAGGTTGTAGCAGATTCAAAAATATAGGACTCAATCTAAAATTTGGATCCGATCCTAGTTTTATGTTTGTTAACCAAAGCTAGCCTAACACGGCCCATAAATCCTCTAGAACTACATTGGCTTAACCAAAAAAAAGCCTAACCTGGCCTCAACTTGATCCATCCAAACATTAAAAAACTAAACCACATAAATTTTCTTATCATTCACTCTAAATAATTTTTTAATTCATTGAATAAACTCTTAGTTAAAACAAATTTTTTTCCATATCAACAACTGCATCCTTCATCTATTTTTGCTTAACTATACCCAAATATTTAGATTTTTAGTGGATCTTTAACTGCAATACCTTAGTGTCTATTAATATATATTTTAAAAGTTATAGTTTTATCAACTTACGATTAATTACTTGAATGAAATTAAAAATGTTGAATGAAAATTTGAATTTAAGTTGCTTTAAGGCATTCATGCTGCTCTATAATGATCTACAGTATATGTCCGACATGTCCAAAAAAAATAATATTCCTGCAAGAGCTAGAAGACAAACGTGCTTTAAGGCATTCATGCTGCTCTATAATGAACTGCGACGTGAGAGATGTTGACTGGAACGTGAATTGGAATTAACGTAAAGGCATATTTTCTTAACATTTATATAAAAATTAACGTAAAGGCACATTTTTGTATAAATTAATCTTTCCATAATTTTTATTGATTTTAAGATTAACTAGGATCATAAAGAGATAAAAATATCCTTATTTCATTATAATATATCCATTGGAGAATCAAATACGAAGGGCCACGTGTTAAGAGATTAATAATTTTGAGGATGAGGAAATAAAAATATCTAAAGATTTTATTTTTACATTTAGGTAATCTAGCATATGTGCAAATAATAATTATAAAATTTCAGAAATTAAAATATAAATATAAAAAATATATTTAATGTGTAAATATGGGAGAAAATATCAGAAGTAATCTTCAAATAGATCTTTTCCTGATTACTTGGCGGCTTCTGCATTAAAAATAAAAGAAAAAATTCCTTGACTATTCGCCGAAATATACGGGCAAGCGGACCACCGCCTATCGCGTCAGGAATGACATAAGCCATTCTTTTCCCCCCACCATGGGCCCCTACTCTTTGGAAGGTGGAAACCAAAAAGCTTCTGAGACCCTTCAAAAATTATGTGGCAACACACATGGTAAACAGATAGTTAAATCAATTTTTATCCACGTTGCAAAGAGAAGATGCAACTCGAATTGAGCGGGTGAAGTTGAAAGAGGACTGGCTGGGTCTGCACCAAAATAGAGTGAAGCGACATTTCAATTTTTATTGTGATGAAGTAACACTGGCCCTTTTCTTTTCCCCCCACCATTGGCCCCTACTCTTTGGAAGGTGGAAATCAAAAAGCTTCTGAAACGGGAAATTCTATTTGGCCCGCCGTTTTTACTCAGCAGCCCCCTCAATTTTTTTTTACTCAATAGCCCCCCAAAATTACTCAGTAGCCCCCCTAAATTAAAAAAATACCTAAACTACCCCTTCCCCTTTTACACTCTCTGCCCCCTCGCTCCACATTTGGCCGAGTCTCTGTTCAGCCCTGGTTGGCCGAACAGAGAGTCTCTGTTCGGCCAAGCATGCCGAACAAAATTAGTTCTGTTCGGCCGTGTGTTGCCGAACAGAAGGAATCTGTTGGCCCACCAGGGCCGAACATGTTGACTCAGTTCGGCCCTGTGTTGCCGAACAGATTTGACCTGTTCGGTCACACAGGGCCGAACAACTCACGAATGGGGAAAAAAAAATTCGACGACGGGGATATAAACCAATCTTTGCGACCATTGAACCTTCCAAAATTGCTAGTTGCTTGTCCATTGCTCGATTATAGGTTGAAATCTCTTCAACCAAGCTTCAAATGGTCGGATCCGAGGGTGTTTTGATACGGAGTGAGGGAGGAGGGGGGAGGGGCAGCGGAGGGGGCTGTTTTGACCTGGGGGTATTTTGGTCCAAATTTTTTAGGGACAAATATGTCCCTTTTTTAAGTGGGTGGGGGGCTATTGAGGAAAAAGCATGGGCCAAATAGAATTTCCCTTTTGAAACCCTTCAAAAAGCCAGTCTGTCTGCTTCCTATATACTCGCTCTCACCCCCTATAGCACAGTGCGTTGGAAGATGGCACAACAGGTGCCATGTTTTACCGTCCTTTTCTCGGTAGCGATTTTACATCATATCATAATAAATCAAGAGAGTAGTGGAGACGCATCACATGCTGCCCCGCTCCAAGTCCAAGGTGTGATGATTAAACTAAATCTACCTTCCTTTGCCCTTGAAAAATCAGATACGATTTTATTTTAGTTTTTTAAAATTTTAAAATTTAATTTAAATTGAATCAAATTTGAATTAAAAATATTTTAAAGACTATACAAATTATTATATTTTCAACTGTTATAATTTATATTATACTTTTATTTTTTAAAAATATAAATACAATCATTTAATTTATTTTATTTTTATAAAAATAAATTATTTTAATTTTGGATCAGATTTAGATAAAATAATAAGTTTTTATCAGGTTCATTTTTATAATTGGTTGGGATACGATTAAGTTATAGATTTAATAAATTAGTTCATTTATGTTTTTCGATTTAACCTTTTTAAAAAATAAAATTGATTTTATTTCATGCTTTAAAATTTGACACAGATTCAGATAGCATTAAAAAAAGTAAAATAATTTATTCTTAAAAGTGATAAATCATTATGGAAATAAGTATTAAATTATTTGACTTTTTCCTTTTTATACGTGCTTTTGCCTATTCATTTTTACAAGTTAATTTACATAAGAAAAAGTTAGTATTTTGTAATATTATTTGTATACCTAGTCCATTTGCTAGCACTTAGATATAGTTTAAATTATTAATTAATAGAGTAAGATAAATTCAAATTAAGACTTTTAAAATCGGTTAAAAGTAGAAATTTAAAGGTTCATACACAAAGTTGCCTGACTTGATTAATGGAAACGAAATGTCTATGATAAAGGTGTAAATGAAGTAAGTTGGTACCTTGAAATATTTAAATAAAAAATAAAGGAGGAAAAGAGTTTTTGTTGGTTGGTAGTGTTGTCATGTGACGTGAAATGTCAGAGTTTGATCCCATTATAAAGCTCACCACGTGATGCTACTATTTGGTGATTTATTGGGGGAGGGAGGGCTGCTTGCATTGGTACAAGATGTGATTTTTCGGATAATGGCGACAAGATATGTGAATCATACAAATGATAGTAGAAGTGACTATTTAGGATTTGAGCACTGCTCCTTCTATTGAGAATGTGTATAGAATTGAAGAATAAACGCTGAATGCATGTTTCTCAACCATAGAAGAAAATGAAATTTTAATCAATGGAAATTAAGTATAAAATTTCATTCGGTTGCCGGATCTCAATTCCCACTCAAATAAATTTAATGACTGTTACACAGCATCTTGGAAATATCAAGGCTAATGATAGAAGGAAAGGGACTTCATGCAAATTTTATGGGCCATGTGGCAGAGGACCGATCCTGATTTTAACACTGGTGAACCGTGATGACTGTTGAGTTCATTCAAATTTTGGATAGTCAAAGGCATAGCCGTGAAATAAATCCATTCCATTCTACGGATTGGTTTATATGAGTATGAAGCATGTGTCTTGTAAATTATTTCATATTGACTACATAGTCTTTCATTCCATTGGGCAGCAAGTGGGCCACATGCAATGCAACAACGCGGCGACTGATGCGATGCTTGGGAGAATGACCATGTGAGGGAAGTGGACGAACTTCAAAATGCACCATTGGAGTTATTAGTGGGACCATGGGCGAACTATGATGAATTGGCTTGCTTATGTGCGGCCACCCAAGTAGGATTTCTTGTAGGACCTTCAGCCACTCGGATAGGATCTTCAGTCGGCCACTCGGATAGAATTTCTTGTAGGAACCACCCATACAGCCCAGCGGCTCAGACTGCTTGTACGATTTGGACCCTCCGCAGAGACGTGAGAGATAGACCCAGCAAATTCTGGCTGCTCAAGCCTGACAAGCAGCTCTGCCAATCTGGTGACGACATCATTTACATATAGCAAATAACGTCATAAAAAACCTATTTATAATAATCATTATAATTTTTTAGGCTAAAATATGCTTTTGATGTTTAAACTTTTTTTAAAATTTATTTTGATCTTTAAACTTTTAATTATTACAATCTAGTCATATTTTAAAAATATTGTGTTCCCTACATCTTGTGACATAGAGCCAATTCAAATGAATAGAATGGCTCATAATATGTCATTCTATCAACTAATTCATGTTTTTATCAATATGACCTATCATTTATTCCATCAATTTTAATTGATCCTATATAATGAAATGTTACAAATATAATATTTTTAAAATATAAGAGATTAAACTATAACAAGTAAAAGTTTAAGGATTAAAATAAATTTTAAGTGAAGGTTTAAGGACCAAAAACATATTTTCACCTTTTTTTTCAACCACCCCTCACTTTGTTATTAAGATGAATGATATGAAAAATATTCCCATCATTTCCTATAATGACTATTATTTTTACTTATACTTCTTTATAATTTTATAATAGTTATTTTAAATTTCAATTTTTCTTCATAAAATTCCCTACTGCCTCAACTCATTTCAAATGCATCACTAATATGTCTATTTTTGCACCGCACAGTTTGTCTCTAATTTTATAGCACCAATAACATATAATATGTTACTAATATCAATATTCTCTTGTGCAAAAATAGACATATTAGTGATGCATTTGAAATGAGTTGAGGCAGTAGGGAATTTTATGAAGAAAAATTGAAATTTAAAATAACTATTATAAATTATAAAGAAGTATAAGTAAAAATAATAGTCATTATAGGAAATGATGGAATATTTTTCATATCATTCATCTTAATAACAAAGTGAGGGGTGATTGAAAAAAAAAAGGTGAAAATATGTTTTTGGTCCTTAAACCTTCACTTAAAATTTATTTTAATCCTTAAACTTTTACTTGTTATAGTTTAATCTCATATATTTAAAATATTGTATTTGTAACATTTCATTATATAGGATCAATTAAAATTGATGGAATAAATGATAGGTCATATTGATAAAAACATGAATTAGTTGATAGAATGACATATTATGAGCCATTCTATTCATTTGAATTGGCTCTATGTCACAAGATGTAGGGAACACAATATTTTTAAAATATGACTAGATTGTAATAATTAAAAGTTTAAAGATCAAAATAAATTTTAAAAAAAGTTTAATCATCAAAAGCATATTTTAGCCTAAAAAATTATAATGATTATTATAAATAGGTTTTTTTATGACGTTATTTGCTATATGTAAATGATGTCGTCACCAGATTGAGCTTGAGCTTGTCAGCTTGAGCAGCCAGAATTTGCTAGGTCTATCTCTCACGTCTCTGCGGAGGGTCTAAATCTTACAAGCAGTCTGAGCCGCTAGGCTGTATGGGTGGTTCCTACAAGAAATTCTATCCGAGTGGCCGACTGAAGATCCTATCCGAGTGGTCAACTGAAGGTTCTATAAGAAATCCTACTTGGGTAGCCGCACATAAGCAAGCCAATTCATCATAGTTCGCCCATGGTCCCACTAATAACTCCAACGGTGCATTTTGAAGTCGTCCACTTCCCTCACATGGTCATTCTCCCAAGCATCGCATCAGTCGCCGCGTTATTGCATTGCATGTGGCCCACTTGCTGCCCAATGGAATGAAAGACTATGTAGTCAATATGAAATAATTTACAAGACACATGCTTCATACTCATATAAACCAATCCATAGAATGGAATGGATTTATTTCATGGCTATGCCTTTGACTATCCAAAATTTGAATGAACTCAATAGGTTCACCAGTGTTAAAATCAGGATTCGGGTCCTCTGCCACATGGCCCATAAAATTTGCATGAAGTCCCTTTCCTTCTATCATTAGCCTTGATATTTCCAAGATGCTGTGTAACAGTCATTAAATTTATTTGAGTGGGAATTGAGATCCGGCAACCAAATGAAATTTTATACTTAATTTCCATTGATTAAAATTTCATTTTCTTCTATGGTTGAGAAACATGCATTCAGCATTTATTCTTCAATTCTATACACATTCTCAATAGAAGGAGCAGTGCTCAAATCCTAAATAGTCACTTCTACTATCATTTGTATGATTCACATATCTTGTCGCCATTATCCGAAAAATCACATCTTGTACCAATGCAAGCAGCCTCCCTCCCCCAATAAATCACCAAATAGTAGCATCACGTGGTGAGCTTTATAATGGGATCAAACTCTGACATTTCACATCACATGACAACACTGCCAACCAACAAAAACTCTTTTCATCCTTTATTTTTATTTAAATATTTTAAGGTACCAACTTACTTCATTTACACCTTTATCATAGACATTTCGTTTCCATTAATCAAGTCAGGCAACTTTGTGTATGAAACTTTAAATTTCTACTTTTAACCAATTTTAAAAGTCTTAATTTGAATTTATCTTACTCTATTAATTAATAATTTAAACTATATCTATGTGCTAGCAAATGGACTAGGTATACAAATAATATTACAAAATACTAACTTTTTCTTATGTAAATTAAATTGTAAAAATGAATATGCAAAAGCATGTATAAAAAGGAAAAAGTCAAATAATTTAATACTTATTTCCATAATGATTTATCACTTTTAAGAATAAATTATTTTACTTTTTTAATGCTATCTGAATCAGTGTCAAATTTTAAAGCATGAAATAAAATCGATTTTATTTTTTAAAAAGGTTAAATCAAAAAACATAAATGAACTAATTTATTAAATCTATAACTTAATCATATCCCAACCAATTATAAAAATGAATCTGATAAAAACTTATTATTTTATCTAAATCTGATCCAAAATTAAAATAATTTATTTTTATAAAAATAAAATAAATTAAATGATTGTATTTAATGAAATACGAAGTTACCAAATCTAAATGAAGGGAGTGGAGAACTGTGATATCCACTTGCCTTTGTTTTTACATATAAAAGATAGATTGAATTATTTGTTCCTTCGACAATCACTGTGTGAGATGTGGTAGTGTTTCTGCAATTGATGGAGCAAAAGTTAGCATAGATGCAACATTACTTGGGACCTGATCGAGCTTAAGTTCCTTGAGCCCAGGAAGCTGTTCAATTCATAAAATTCTACAATGTCCCTGACTAAAACGCCTAGAATGCAAAGGAAAATTTGGAGGCTTACTCCTCGGTGCTGGCATTTAATGTTATGTTTACTGACTGCATCATTTAATGCATAGTTTCAGTGCTGCAGTCGATCATTGAACCCTTTTTAAAACTAGTTTGTACCAGTCCTAGTACTATTGTGGCTGTTTTTTTTTTGACAGCATCTCTATATATCTTGAGGAGCGAAGAGGGAAGCAAAAAACTCGATGAGACATCTGTATCGTTTTATTGATGGCTCGTCCTTGCCAATTTTTGTATTCAATATTGGTTATATATATATATATGCGCCTCTCCTCGCTGATTTTGGTGACCATAGCTGTTCTCAAGTCTGCTATCTTTGGCTCTTTGCCCATGTGAAGTTGCTGGTGGTTAACGCTCATGGTCAGAGAAGTCGGTTATTGCAATATTTTAAAAGAATCAGGCAGTGGCAGAAAGATTGGCTTGCTGCAATGTGAAGTGATTGATGGAATCGGTCCCCAATCGACTGTCGTGCGACTGATCATTAGATGTTTGTAATGGAGTGAAGTTGGCCGATCGGAAACCTTTCGTAGTTTTGTAGTTTTTCATTTTGCCATTTGTTTTGCGTATTCATCTTCTTCCATCTTCTTCGTCGACGTAGAGAGAATCCAATAAGTTTAGCTATGGTGTCCCTGTCATATGGTCAGAAAATAAAGCATGAATAATGTTAGCAAGAGACAAGTCACGTTAGCCAAAACTAATTATTTCAAAAAAAAAGCTATTAATATCATCATTTATATATAGGATCAATTGGTGGGGTTGAGTGTGGCTGACCATTGTCCTCTAGCTCAATGCCTGACGGAATCAGGTATAGTTGTTGAGGGATGTCCAGTCTTCTAATAACTATGTGCTGATGACGTCATAAAATTTGGCATGGAAGGGCATCTCTCCTCTCTGATATGGAGAGTGCAGTCAAAGCGAATCGATTTCAATTCCATGGATATTTTTAATACGAGAACGTCACTTGTTGATCTAGAAATATATCTTTGGTCTTGTTAAGCACTTATATACTCCAATTTACATTGAAAATGTGCATTCTCTCAAGACAGCTATATGTATTCCCTGTTTTACTTTTATCCCAAACTGTTTGTGGATATAAAACCAGATCGATGTTTCTTTAGGCACCCTCCACAGATCTAGTAGTGTTACAATCGAGTGGATCCTAGTGATCAAGGTGCCAGCCGAACATTTTGGCTGTATTTGGCTTGAGACTAAAATAACTCTACTTTTTTTAGGATAGAATTTCTGAAATAACATATGGTTGGCAGTGTTTTCGACTGTTAAAAAGTAAAGGCAGGCATGATGAGATTAATTACTTGAATGAAATTAAAAATGTTGAATGAAAATTTGAATTTAAGTTGCTTTAAGGAATTCATGCTGCTCTATAATGATCTGCAGTATATGTCTAGCATGTGCAAAAAAATAATATCCTGCAAGAGCTAGAAGACAAACGTGCTTTAAGGCATTCATGTTGCTCTATAATGGAACTACGACGTGAGAGATGCCGATTGGAACATGAATTGGAATTAACGTAAAGGCACATTTTGTATAAATTAATCTTTCCATAATTTTTATTGATTTTAAGATTAACTAGGATCATAAAAAGATAAAAATATCCTTATTTCATTATAATATATCCATTGGAGAATCAAATACGAAGGGCCACGTGTTAAGAGATTAATAATTTTGAGGATGAGGAATAAAAATATCTAAAGATTTTATTTTTACATTTAGGTAATCTAGCATATGTGCAAATAATAATTATAAAATTTAGAAATTAAAATATAAATATAAAAAATATATTTAATGTGTAAATATGGGAGAAAATCAGAAGTAATCTTTAAATAGATCTTTTCCTGATTAATTGGCAGCTTCTGCATTAAAAATAAAAAAATCCCACTATTCGCCGAAATATACGGGCAAGTGGACCATCGCCTATCTCGTCAGGAATGACATAAGCTGTTCTTTTCCTCCCACCATGGGCCCCTACTCTTTTGAAGGTGGAAATCAAAAAGCTTCTGAGAGCCTTCAAAAAGCCGGTCTTTCTGCTTCCTATATACTCGCTCTCTCCCCCTATAGCATAGTGTTGGAAGATGGCACAACAGATGCCATTTTTACTGTCCTTTTCTCGGTAGCGATTTTATATCATATCATAATAAATCAAGATGATAGGGGAGACGTACCACATGCTGCCACGCTCCAATGGTGTGATGATTAAACTAAATCTACCTTCCCTTGCCCCACCCAACCTCGCCACTGAACAATGAAAAATCATATACGATTTCATTTTAGTTTTTAAAATTTTAAAATTTAATTTAAATTGAATAAAATTTGAATTAAAATATATTTTTAAAGACTATACAAATTATTATATTTTCAACTGTTATAATTTATATTATACTTTTATTTTTTAAAAATATAAATACAACATGATGCCATGCCACTTAATAGGATGTTTGTTTTGCTCTCTCTTACTCTCCCTCACGTGATTGATTTAATTTCCTTTCATTGACCATAAGAGCGGAACCACTGGATACTAAGTCAGCACAGGCCCCGCTTGGACTAAATGATCGGCTGAGGTCAGCGAAACCACTATCTTAGTGACACATGGAACATCGTGCGTGAAACCGGATGCCTGCCCGGATTCCGGTCGCTTTCCTTCCTCATCCTGGCTGGATTCATGCTCGATCGAACAAAGTGGTTTCTCATCTTCTCTACACGATGCGGACGGAGGTGGTCTGCTTGATTTGGTGTACCTTCGGATTGGCCCGATGAAAGCCAAATCCAGTAAGAGAATTGGACTTAGACCCTTGAAAGGCTGACCAATGGCTTAGAGGATTCCACGTCAGTGATGGTAGAAGATGGCTGCATGGGATCTTAGTAGTCCAAGTTGGACCACTTATGATTATACAAAACTCAAGTTGCTTGTGAGAGCATGAAACTAGCAATGCTCCCGGAACACAATAACTTCCAGTTGGGGAGGAGCGTCCCAACTTGAGTGGCCACGCCAACACGTGGAGTATCGGTATGAACTGGTGTGACCATGGAGACTGATCTTTGATTTTTCTCTATTAATTAAATTTGCTCGATGCAAGCATGTTTTGTCATTTATGACGAAGAGGGGAGGAAGGAACAGGGTGATATTCAAAGTGGATTAGTGTAGTTGAGCTTTGGTTAGGAAATTAAAATATTGATAAGGACCACAAAGTATAGGCATTATGCCCTTAATTATGATTAGGAAATTGGATGGATATGTGGAAGGAGACAATTTAAGCTTTTGAAGTCAATGACTTAATTTGCTAGCTATCATTCTGTTGGTTGGGCATGTGAATTGGCATATTTTGTTTGTTTATATGACTAGTGTCTCTAGATAATTCAAATTGAAATGTAATCATGTTAGCACATGCCTAAATATTAAGACATAAGAAGAAGAAAAATTGCATGTCCATGAAATTTTTTTTAATGAAAGAATAAAAAGGTTGTTTAACCATTGAATTAAAAAAGAATTGCCTTCAAAAATTTCTGACTGTTGTGCTAGTTATCATTGTTAAAAGTTCAACTATATTCTTAAAGAAAAGGAGAACCACACGGGGTGACGAATTCAACATACTTGAAATGCATAAACAAATTTTTATAATGAGTGCTTCTTTAATTTACTTTCTAACTTTTGGCCTCATTTTCCCTCTGAATAAGATTGTGGTGGGTAATAAATTCGTTATCTTATAAACTATAAAATTTACTATAGATATGTCTAAGATTGATGACATATCTAGGCGCTTAAGAAATTTTATCCCGAAATTTTACTGAGCAAGGGAAAAATTCATTTAAGATTTCAATTATAATATTATAAACTAGTTGTAAACTCATTTGAGATTTCAGTTGCAACATTATAAACTTGGTGTGCCTCATATCTAGATTTGTAGAATGCTGGATCAATTGGGTGAATTTTGTCGGGCTTAGGAAAGACATTCAAAAAATGAGAAATAGCTGCTGATGATAACCACCTCCAATAAGTGAATTGATTGATAGGTTCAAATTTTATACAAACGTTATCACAAATAACCCTCTATCAAAAATTAATACTAGAAATTATCTCTTATATCAGTGATCCTCCACATCACCTGCTTTCATAACGCTTTCACAAAACCACACATGTGCTCTTTGCCACGGTGGCATTTGCAGCCATCTTCACGGTGCCTGGTGGGAATCAAAAATATGGAGAGGCAGTGGCTGTCGATCATGCGGCGTTCAAAATAGTTTTCATATTCAATGCCATTGCCCTGTTCACATCTTTGGCTGTGGTGGTGGTGCAGATAACGCTCGTGAGGGGGGAAACTAAAGCAGAGAGACGGGTTGTGGAGGAGATCAACAAGTTGATGTGGTTGGCCTCTGTGTGCACCACCGTTGCATTCATCTCCTCTTCTTACGTTGTGGTCGGTCGGCATTTCCTATGGGCGGCCATCTGGTTGCGCTAATAGGAGGGTGATAATGGCTGGAGTTCTCGGAACCATGACTTACTACGTGGTGAAGTCGAAGCGTAGCCGTTCGATCAGGAGGAGGGAGAAGAAGTCATCAAGGAGGAGTGGCTCCAGCTCATGGCAGCATAATTCTGATTTTTCTGAATCGGAGGTTGATAAAATTTATTCCATTTGAAGGAAGGTGGGTTTCTGATTCTTCGATGGCTGATTCCTTCTCTGTGTGGACGTTGTTGAGGTCTGCTGTCTAATGATTCATATTATATGTAATGTAATATTGTCCTCATACGACCACGGAACGACCATCATTCTGCCATGAGTCCATAAGATAAGATTTCGTGTATCTAGTCATGTTAAAATAATATCCCTATATAACAAACTAGATGGATCTTTATATTGGCGGTCTCGCCATGAGATGGGATCTTTGTATTGGTGGCTTGATTTGGGCTGCAACTTTGTTCTTAGTGATAAGGATATCCATTGTGCTTTCTTCTTGGGATTAATATTACCGGGCATAGGAATCCTGGTGATATTTCCTAGCTTGGCCAACGAGAACAATGTTTGTTTGATACGAGTTGATAGTGTTTAGTTAGTCCCATGAATTACTTATCATATGGGAGGATTTTAGATTGGCTACTGCATGTCTAAAGTCGTCTAGGCTCCCTATGGCAAGAGGAATTGATGCAATTTATGAGACTGGTGCAAACTGTTGCTGCCAAATCACTTTTGAGGAGCGTCAAGCGACGGAAATGCTTCGTTGGCTTTCAGAGGAATGATAGGGACCGCCTCCTTCAGCCGGAAACCTGCAAGAAAAGTTCCGGACCGGTGGTTTCGGCGGGGATCCTCCGACGCTCAAGTCAGCGATCTGGAGAATAGGAATTTTTTAATGAAAGAGTAGAGATTGAGTTCCCTTTCCCTCGTTGGGGGATGGGCTCTTTATATACCTGTTCGGGGGTCCCTCTTACCCTTCGTTGATAATAGCTGAATCACATCTTCCGTTAAGATCGGCTACAGCTGCTAAACGTGTGCCATAAGTATCGGCAACGGTTCATAATATAGCGGTAACCACCCGTGATCTTGGCAAAAGAGAAACGGGTTGGCAAGCCACGTGGAAGCTCTGTGTGAACAGCAATGGGTGATAAGGTTAGTCATGTGGGCCCTAAGTGCAACCATTGGGATAGAAGATGTCGTTTAAGTTGAAGCAGCAATCCCTTGTAGAGCATTAATTATGGAGTTATGGCACTATTCACGTGCAAGGCAGACACTGTTCACGTGCATGACATTGTTCACGGCCGAGGGGAATAGACCAAGGGGCTGAGGCCGAGACCGTAGGAAAAAAGGCCGAAGCTGTTCATGGCCGAATGAAAAAACCAGGTGGAAGGGGCTAACGTGGCAGCCATAAATACGAGAGAATGCTATAAATGATTTAGAGCGAGTGGATGCTCGTGGCCTTTTAAGGTCATAAAGACGGGAGAGAATAAGGCAATAAATGCCTAGCAGTGGATGCAGGTCGATAAGAGGCCGACGCCGACACTGTTGAGGCCGACGCCAGAGGGCTAACGTGGCATCCATAAATGAGAATAAGGCAATAAATGCCTGGATAATCGTGGATGGAATTAAATATCCATTGCGTCCTTCAAAAGAAAGCCGAGTAAAGTAGCGAGGCCGCTTAGGAATTAAGCCGTTCAAGAAGGCCACTGAGGATGGCCGCTCAATAGGATGCCATCCAAAAATTACTGTCTTTATTGCCCATGGGGTCAACTGGCCCCATCAAATGCCCCCCACACTCCCGAGCTTGTGTGCCCATGTTAGCTAAGCGAGAGGAGTGTAGGACTTTTTACCTTTGCATCTACCCTTTCCTATCAACTTCAACTATGATTCCTCCCAGGTGGGGAAACCCTTTTCCTTTGGCGCTGTCTTGTGTAGATGTCTTCATGCTCTTTGGAGCCATGCTTTTTGCCTGTTCAAAAAACTTTTAAGCAAAGTTTGAGGGTAAGTGGGTTATCCTTGACTGGCAGCCAGTAATCCTCTCCCTATGCAAAGCTCGGAAGCGGATGCCCATCAACTTTGAGTTGGGGAGTCGGTTTCTCCTAACTGTGAGTTGACTTTGGGTCTTCTACTTGTCATAAAATTTGAAAATGGGTTGCCCCTCAACTGTGAGCTGGGGAGTTGGCCTCTCCCAAACTGAATTGTCTTGGGCTTCTTGATGGCCATAGGTGACCAGTAATATATTGCTGGTACATAATTAGATAAAGGTCTTACTCGATTGGCCATTGGCCATTGAGGCAAAGTTAGAGCCATTGTGAAGTCATTAAGGATGTGATAAAGCTGCTGAAGCAGAGTTGAGGCTGTCGAGAGCCTTTTGAACCCCGAAGAGTGACCCGAGAGTTGCTGAAGTCGTTGGGTTCCTTTTAACCCGAAGGATGAACTGATAGTTGGAGAGTCGTCAGGTGTCTTTTCCCTTATGCCGATGATCTTTGTTGCCAACGCTAGAGTTAGTTTTCGGTTTTTGGTGCCGAGCTGGCCTCGGGCTTGAGTACCGATAGTATATCGGTCTTTGAGTGCTGACCGGAGTCGAGCTTTAGTGCCGATGGTACATCGAGCTTTAGGTGCCGAGCTTGAGTGCCGATGCGGAGCCGGGCTTGAGTGCCGAGGGGAGACTCGGGCTTGAGTGCTGACGCGGAGTCGGCTTAAGTGCCGAGGGGAGACTCGGGCTTGAGTGCCGATGCGGAGTCGTGCTTTGATGCCGATGTGGAGTCATGCTTTGATGCTGATGCGGAGCGATCTTTACCGTCGACGCGGAGCCGATCTTTGGTGCCGACGTGGGGCCGGTCTTTATTGCCAACGCGGAGCCGATCTTTAGTGCGACACGGAGCCGGTCTTTGGTGCCGACGCGGAGCCGGTCTTTACTGCTGATGCGGAGCTGATCTTTGGTGCCGATGCGGAGCCGGTCTTTACTACCGATGCGGAGCCAGTCTTTGGGGCCGACGCGGAGCCGGTCTTTGGTGCCGACGTGGAGCCGGTCTTTGGTGCCAACGTGGAGCCAGTCTTACTGCCGACGCAGAGCCAGTCTTTGGTACCGACGCGGAGCCAGTCTTTGGTGCCGGTGCAGAGCCCGTCTTTACTGCCGGTATGGAGCCGGTCTTTATTGCTGACGCGGAGCTGGTCTTATTGCCGATGCGGAGCCGGTCTTTACTGCCGACGTGGAGCCGGTCTTTACTGCGACGCAGAGCCAGTCTTTGGTGCCGACACGGAGCCGGTCTTTGGTGTCGGTGCGGAGCCGGTCTTTACTACCGGTGCGGAGCCGGTCTTTATTGCCGATGCGAGCCAATCTTTATTGCCGATGCGGAGCCGGTCTTTACTGTCGATGCGGAGCCGGTCTTTACTACCGACGCGAAGCCGATCTGTACTGCCTACGTGGAGCCGGTCTTTACTGCCGATGCGGAGCCGATCTTTGGTGCCGATGCGGAGCCGGTCTTTACTGCCGATGTGGAGCCGATCTTTGGTGCCGATGCGGAGCCGGTCTTTGGTGCCGACATGAAGCCGATCTTTACGGCCGATGCGGAGTCAGTCTTTGGTACCAGTGCGGAGCCGGTCTTATTGCTGACATAGAGCTGGTCTTTACTGCCGACGTAGAGCCGGTCTTTGCTGCCGATGCGGAGCCAGTCTTAGTTGCTGATGCAGGGCCGGTCTTTGGTGCTGACGCTGGGCTGATCTTTACCGCCGACGCGGAGTCGGTCTTTGGTGCCGATGCGGAGCCGGTCTTTATTGCCGATGCGGAGCCGGTCTTTGTGCTGACGCGGAGCCAGTCTTTGGTGCCGATGCGGAGCCGATCTTACTACCAACGCAAAGTTGGTCTTTGGTACCAGCACGGAGCCGGTCTTTATTGCCGATGCGGGGCCGATCTTTATTGCCGACACAGAGCCAGTCTTTACTGCCGACGCAGAGCCAGTCTTTACTGCCGATGTGGAGCCGGTCTTAGTTGCTGATGCGGGGCCAGACTTTGGTGCCAACGCGGGGCCAGTCTTTGGTGCTGATGCAGAGCCGGTCTTGAGTGCCGACGCAGAGCCGATCTTGAGTGCCGATGCGGAGCCGGTCTTAGTTGCCGACGCGGATCCGGTCTTAGTTGCTGACGTGGAGCCGGTCTTTGGTGCCGACGCAGAGCCGGTCTTAGTTGCCGACGCAGAGCCGGTCTTGGGTGCCGATGGTACATCAGGCTTTTGAGATGTTAATGCAGGTTGGTCTTCAATGCTGATACAGAGTCGATCTGTATGACATTTTAAGCATCAATGAAAGAAAAAGTCTTAAGTGCAGCATACTTAGCTCTTGCAGCACCCTTGTTTTTCTTCTGCGGGCTTGAACGCTTTCGCCCGCTGGTGGTCTGCCCCTAAGGGAATCAAGTTGGTTGGTGAGCTAGCTTTGCTGAATCTTTAGCTCCTTAAGAAGAAATCCTGCACTGTAGCCACTTTTATGGCTCTCCAGCTGCTAGACTTGACTTTGAAACTAGGCTTGCTCGCCTTCTCTTTTCTCTCCATAGCGTTGCAGCGATCATTCTCCATGTTGTGGACATCATTTCATTTTCCTTCTTCTCTACAATGAGTTAATTTAGAAGGCTGATCAAGCCTTCCCACGGTGAGATCTCTACTGCTGATTTTTGGTGATGGAATCTTTACAGGGGATTGCGAGAAGTGGTGCCACCGAAGAAAGGATCTTCAAAGTGGAGTTCGGTGCTGAGCTAGACACTCTCTTGGGCTCCGATGGGTTCGAGACACGCTTTAGCAAGGCTTTTGGTGACTTTAACTCCATGGTATTCTAGAGATATGTTGATATGTTCTGGGACATCAAGAAGCTTCTGAACTTTGGACTGGAGGCTCAACTGAAGAAGAACCTCGAAGTGATTGATAACTTTGTGTACCAATTGATTCTTCCTAATGCTATGCAAGCATCCTCTGATATAGGAAAAGATTGCCATTGAAATCAAAGAGATTAGCTGCCGCTTCCGCATGGGCTCAGGAGCCAGAGGTGTCGTCGCTCGCCGATGCGAGATACGTGGATCTGGCCAAACGACCGTGGCTGGGATGGTGGCCAAAGCTGGCGATGTCCGTGGGAGGAGTCAGTACGAGCATAGCTTTGGAAGACGATCGTTAAGATGCAGCAGCCATAGCACAGACTTCCATCGCGTGCACACAACCTCGTGCATGCAATCCACCTTCCTTCAATTATGTGTGCATGTAAACCTTACCTAACCAAGGTGGAAGCAAGAGTTGGGGGCAAAGGAGTTGAGTGAGACGGCTGGGAGCCTTATTCTTGCAATTGCGAAACTGGCACTCGTTTGGTCACTGCGGGGAGAGGCCAGGGGCCGCTTAGAGAGTGAGGCCACTGTGAAGTCTTGGGCCACCATGGCTGTTGGGGAACGCGGCTGCTGTGGAGGACCTGGGGCCTCTGTGAACATCAGGGGCTGCTGTGGAGCCTCAGGCCATCGAGAGAGAGAGGCTGGGAGCTGCCGTAGAGGCCAGGGGCAGCCATGGACTTGGGAGCCACCGTGGAGTCTCGGGCCGCCGTGGGATTCAGAAGCCACTGAGGGGCATCGTGGAGGAAGAGGCCGTCATGGGATCCAGAGGCTGCCATGGAGGAAACCAGGGCTACCATGATCTGGAGGCTGCATTGGAGTCTTGGGCCTCCATGGAGCCTCGGGGCTGCTGTGGCCATTGTGGAGGAAGAGGCCGTTTAGGAAGGCCGCCAACGATGGCCGCCTCTGACTGATTGTTGAACCTTTGATTGAACTCCTCTGGCCGCCGGTGTTGTTCATCCAGATGCCCCTTCATCTCATGATTAGGGTCCTTCCCAGACGGCTCAGAGGATGAGTAAGGGGAGGAGTGGCTGCTCGAGCAGAAGGTAGGAGACCGCAGTCTATTGAAAGCTTCACGGTGGTGCTTAGGTGAAGCATGATGGTGATAAGCTTCTCTATGAGAAGATTTCCCGCAGGTGAATCGCTGGCTAACTAGTGCAGCTATTATGGAAGATGTGAGAGGCTTGGCTGCTGCTGAGTGGCCAACGGGCGTTACTTTTGCAACTCATGAACTGCTGCATTTAAGGCTTGAATTTGTTGATTGAGGATGGTCAGCTGGTTAATTAGAGCAGCTAAGGTTGGTGGTGAGGGAGGAGCATAGAGAGAGAGTGGTCCTTTGCTGCTCAGGGCTATGCGGATGCCCCCCAGCATGATTAGTGAGGACCTTCGGCACGCGCGTCACCACCATGGATATCTTAGAGGGGACAAAGACTTATAGGTCAAGGAGACAGAGCTCTCTTTCCTTCAGTACATCCCCCCTACCTGGCGCGCCAATCTGTTGCCGCCAAATCACTTTTGAGGAGTGTCAAGTGACGGAAATGCTTCGTTGGCCTTCAGAGGAATGATAGGGACCGCCTCCTTCAGCCGGAAACCTGCAAGAAAAGTCCCGGACTGGTGGTTCCGGCGAGGACCCTCCGACGCTCAAGTCAGTGATCTGGAGAACATAAATTTTTTAATGAAAGAGTAGAGATTGAGTTCCCTTTCCCTCGTTGGGGGTCGGGCTCTTTATATACCTATTCGGGGGTCCTCTTACCCTTCGTTGATAACAGCCGAATCACATCTTTCGTTAAGATCGGCTACAGCTGCTAAACGTGTGCCATAAGTATCGGCAACGGTTCATAATATAGCGGTAACCACCGGTGATCTTGGCAAAGAGAAACGGGTTGGCAAGCCACGTGAAGCTCTGTGTGAATAGCAATGGGTGATAAGGTTAGTCACGTGGGCCCCAAGTGCAACCATTGGGATAGAAGATATCGTTTAAAGTTGAAGCCAGCCGTCCCTCGTAGAGCATTAATTATGGAGTTATGGCACTATAATTATGGAGTTATGGCACTATTCATGTGCAAGGCAGACACTGTTCACGTGCATGACACTGTTCATGGCCGAGGGGAATAGACCAAGGGGCTGAGGGCTAAGGCCGAGACCGTAGGGAAAAAGGCCGAAGCTGTTCATGGCCGAATGAAAAAACCAAGGCCGAAGGGGCTAACGTGGCAGCCATAAATACGAGAGAATGTTATAAATGCCTTAGAGCGAGTGGATGCTCGTGGCCTTTTAAGGTCATAAAAACGAGAGAGAATAAGGCAATAAATGCCTAGCAAGTGGATGTACGTTGGCAGAAGGCCAACGCGAAGACACGAGGCCGATGTCAAGGCATTGTTGAGGCCGATGCCGATGCTGTTGAGGCCGACGCCAGAGGCCGACGCCGACGCTGTTGAGGCCGATGCCAGGTGCTGTTGAGGCCGACGCTATTGAGGTCGACGCCAGAGGCTGACGCTGTTGAGGCCGACGCCAACGCCAGGCGCTATTGAGGCTGACACCGACGTTGGTGAGGCCGACGCTGATGCCAGGCACTGTTGAGGGCGACGCTAGAGGCTGATGCTGTTAAGGCCGACGCCGATGCCAGGCGCGTTGAGGCCGACGCCGACGCTAGGCGCTGTTGAGGTCGACGTCGACGCTGTTGAGGTCGACGCCGACGCCAGGCACTGTTGAGGCCGATGCCAACGCTGTTGAGGCCGACACCGACACTAGGCACTATTGAGGCCGATGCCGATGCTGACGCCAAATGAGAATAAGGCAATAAATGCCTAGATAATCGCGGCCCTTGAGGCCATAAAGGTTATAAATATGGGAGAGAATAAGCAATAAATGCCTAGCAAGTGGATGCACATCGGCAGGAGGCCGACGCAAAAGGGCTAACGTGGCAGCCATAAATGAGAATAAGGCAATAAATGCTTGGATAATCATGGCCTTTGAGGCCATAAAGGCTATAAATATGAGAGAGAATAAGCAATAAATGCCTAGCAAGTGGATGCATACGGCAGGAGGCGGACGCGAGGCCGACGCCAGTGGGCTAACGTGGCAGCCATAAATGAGAATAAGGCAATAAATGCCTGGATAATCATGGCCTTTGAGGCCATAAAGGCTCTAAATATGGGAGAGAATAAGGCAATAAATGCCTAGCAAGTGGATGCAGGTTGATAGTAGACTGACGTTGTTGTGTTGAGGTCGACGCTATTGAGGCCGATGCCAGAGGGCGAACGTGGCAGCCATAAATGAGAATAAGGCAATAAATGCCTAGATAATCGTGGATGGAATTAAATATCCATTGTGTCCTTCAAAAGAAAGCCGAGTAAAGTAGCGAGGCCGCCTAGGAACTAAGCCGTTCGGGAAGGCCGCTGAGGATGGCCGTCTCGATAGGATGTCATCCAAAATTGCTATCTTTATTGCCCATGGGGTCAACTGGCCCCATCACAAACTATCAATCCATGCTTGACACATGGCAATGGATTTTTTTTTTTCTTATCCAGTGATACCATTTATCTTAGTGTAACAATGGTGGGACCTGTTCATCATGCATCCAGAAAGAGTTTTCTTTCTTCTTATCCAGTGATACCATTTTTTATCTTGATGTTATGAATGTAATGCTCCGGACTCATAGCAGTCACAAAAGTTTGAGAACCAAAACGAATTTTGAGTGAAAGTTTGATGACCAAAATATTTGAGTGAAAGTTGGAGGACCAAAAGAAGATTTATAACTGATGTAAGCTGAACAGTATACGGTGACATGATGTCGGCGCCCTTCTTCGTGGCTGCTGCAATGGAGGAAGTTGTCACCCGGGCACGTCGGATGTTGGCCCCCGTGGGCTGGGTATGTGCCTCCGCGAAGCCACAGCGCTCCACGAGGCAGCGGTGCATCTGCCGCATGTCTCGGGTGGTCGAAACCCGCAAGCAACGCCTTCTTCACTGGACCCAGGACCGGGCCTGTGGAACGGCCGGCAGCGTCCACTGGGTTCGAATTCGTTCTTTCGGACATGTAGCATGCTCCGCGTACCGGCTCGGTCTTCAGCCCCGTGCGTGGCAAAGGGGCAAAACCGACGCATAGGACACACTCTCACTTCATTGGTATGTTGTGTTTATTTCTTATTTAATGTATAATATATATACTTTCCTCTCTTTTTTTTTAATGCACCTGCATTGAAAACTAAGACTGCGTTTAATTTTCTAAAAATAAATTAAAGACATTCAAAGACTTCAAGTTGTTGCCCAAGTCGTCCCGAGCCTATTCCCTCGATTTTCTCTTTTTTTCTTCCGGGTTGTTTGAAAATTTACTCTGTTGGAAAGAGTCAGGAAGCTACAAAAATATTAAATGATGGCATACTATATCTAGTTCCTTAAATATAGTTAATCGTCCCGCCACGGAGGCACATCATGTGACACTTTTAGAATAGGACATTTAATTATTTTAAATCATTAGTCTAAATCTGTTTTCTAGGTTTTAAAAACTCTACTGCTCCATCAACGAGTCATCTTGGCATATTGCAAAGATCGATTCAATGTTTCCTATAATTTTATTGTCTTTCTTCAACTTCTCACCGGGAACCTGTCAACTATATATTACCAAAAGTAGATCCATATTGCGTGAAGTCAACAAAAGATCCAACGTAAAAGAAGAAAAAAAAAGAAATCTTATGATTCTTTCAAATTTTTGAATATTATTTTTCTCTCTTAAGACACCTTCAAAAGTGATTGAAGCTAACAACTAATTCAACCATCTAACTTATTTTTTAAATGGCAATACGAGCAGGCCAGCCCAAAGGCCCGTTTGAGCCGGATCTTTCAACCATCTAACTTTGCTGTTGGGCTGTCCCAATTTAAACTCCATAAAGGTGCTATCAAAATGACTAGTGTTTGGAGACAAACTGTGCATCCACGCAATGGTAACAATCACAATATGCTCTAATGGACCATGCCACAAAAAAAAGTCATTTGAAAAGATTGTAACACTATTTCATGATTACTGATGAGTGTTTTTTTTTTGTTTTAATGTTATTCATTAGGATATGGCCATTATCATCTATCACACTTCATTCAACTTTTCTTTACGACATAAAGATTAGAAATCCAAAGGGAATAAGAATAGGTGTGTTTTTTTGTTTAATTACCCAGCCATGATATTTGGCAATGCCTTTGACGCTTACGGTATATGCACCCATAAAGCTAAAGCTTTTAATGAATTCAATGATTACATGAATTGGGACGTTGCTTTGTTTCCTCTCAAATAAGATGCCGCTTTGTTATGGCCATGGTTATTCGCATATATAACATAAAATAGCAATATAATAGCTAGAAAAAAATACTCAATGGACAGATGTATTATTGTTAGATTTTAATTTTGCAGTCATACATTTCAGAATAATATATTTTAAAGTAATATTAGTATCCATGTGATAAACAAATAGTTTGATTACAATGGTTATATATGGACCGCTTAAATATCAATATACATATCAATATTCTCTTGTGCAAAAATAGACATATTAATGATGCATTTGAAATGAGTTGAGGCAGTAGGGAATTTTATGAAGAAAAATTGAAATTTAAAATAACTATTATAAAATTATAAAGAAGTATAAGTAAAAATAATAGTCATTATAGGAAATGATGGGAATATTTTTCATATCATTCATCTTAATAACAAAGTGAGGGGTGGTTGAAAAAAAAAGGTGAAAATATGTTTTTGGTCCTTAAACCTTCACTTAAAATTTATTTTAATCCTTAAACTTTTACTTGTTATAGTTTAATCTCTTATATTTTAAAAATATTATATTTGTAACATTTCATTATATAGGATCAATTAAAATTGATGGAATAAATGATAGGTCATATTGATAAAAACATGAATTAGTTGATAGAATGACATATTATGAGCCATTCTATTCATTTGAATTGGCTCTATGTCACAAGATGTAGGGAACACAATATTTTTAAAATATGACTAGATTGTAATAATTAAAAGTTTAAAGATCAAAATAAATTTTAAAAAAAAGTTTAAACATCAAAAGCATATTTTAGCCTAAAAAATTATAATGATTATTATAAATAGGTTTTTTTATGACGTTATTTGCTATATGTAAATGATGCCGTCACCAGATTGGCAGAGCTTGTCAGGCTTGAGCAGCCAGAATTTGCTGGGTCTATCTCTCACTCTCTGGAGGGTCCAAATCGTACAAGCAGTCTGAGCCGCTGGGCTGTATGGGTGGTTCCTACAAGAAATTCTATCCGAGTGGCCAACTGAAGATCCTATCCGAGTGGCCGACTGAAGGTCCTACAAGAAATCCTACTTGGGTGGCCGCACATAAGCAAGCCAATTCATCATAGTTCGCCCATGGTCCCACTAATAACTCCAATGGTGCATTTTGAAGTTCGTCCACTTCCCTCACATGGTCATTCTCCCAAGCATCGCATCAGTCGCCGCGTTGTTGCATTGCATGTGGCCCACTTGCTGCCCAATGGAATGAAAGACTATGTAGTCAATATGAAATAATTTACAAGACACGTGCTTCATACTCATATAAACCAATCCGTAGAATGGAATGGATTTATTTCACGGCTATGCCTTTGACTATCCAAAATTTGAATGAACTCAACAGTCATCACGGTTCACCAGTGTTAAAATCAGGATCCAGGTCCTCTGCCACATGGCCCATAAAATTTGCATGAAGTCCCTTTCCTTCTATCATTAGCCTTGATATTTCCAAGATGCTGTGTAACAGTCATTAAATTTATTTGAGTGGGAATTGAGATCCGGCAACCGAATGAAATTTTATACTTAATTTCCATTGATTAAAATTTCATTTTCTTCTATGGTTGAGAAACATGCATTCAGCGTTTATTCTTCAATTCTATACACATTCTCAATAGAAGGAGCAGTGCTCAAATCCTAAATAGTCACTTCTACTATCATTTGTATGATTCACATATCTTGTCGCCATTATCCGAAAAATCACATCTTGTACCAATGCAAGCAGCCCTCCCTCCCCCAATAAATCACCAAATAGTAGCATCACGTGGTGAGCTTTATAATGGGATCAAACTCTGACATTTCACGTCACATGACAACACTACCAACCAACAAAAACTCTTTTCCTCCTTTATTTTTTATTTAAATATTTCAAGGTACCAACTTACTTCATTTACACCTTTATCATAGACATTTCGTTTCCATTAATCAAGTCAGGCAACTTTGTGTATGAACCTTTAAATTTCTACTTTTAACCGATTTTAAAAGTCTTAATTTGAATTTATCTTACTCTATTAATTAATAATTTAAACTATATCTAAGTGCTAGCAAATGGACTAGGTATACAAATAATATTACAAAATACTAACTTTTTCTTATGTAAATTAACTTGTAAAAATGAATAGGCAAAAGCACGTATAAAAAGAAAAAAGTCAAATAATTTAATACTTATTTCCATAATGATTTATCACTTTTAAGAATAAATTATTTTACTTTTTTTAATGCTATCTGAATCTGTGTCAAATTTTAAAGCATGAAATAAAATCGATTTTATTTTTTAAAAAGGTTAAATCGAAAAACATAAATGAACTAATTTATTAAATCTATAACTTAATCGTATCCCAACCAATTATAAAAATGAACCTGATAAAAACTTATTATTTTATCTAAATCTGATCCAAAATTAAAATAATTTATTTTTATAAAAATAAAATAAATTAAATGATTGTATTTATATTTTTAAAAAATAAAAGTATAATATAAATTATAACAGTTGAAAATATAATAATTTGTATAGTCTTTAAAAATATTTTAATTCAAATTTGATTCAATTTAAATTAAATTTTAAAATTTTAAAAAACTAAAATAAAATCGTATCTGATTTTTCAGGGCAAAGGAAGGTAGATTTAGTTTAATCATCACACCTTGGACTTGGAGCGGGGCAGCATGTGATGCGTCTCCACTACTCTCTTGATTTATTATGATATGATGTAAAATCGCTACCGAGAAAAGGACGGTAAAACATGGCACCTGTTGTGCCATCTTCCAACGCACTGTGCTATAGGGGGTGAGAGCGAGTATATAGGAAGCAGACAGACTGGCTTTTTGAAGGGTTTCAGAAGGGAAATTCTATTTGGGCTTTTTCCTCAATAGCCCCCCCCCACTTAAAAAAGGGACATATTTGTCCCTAAAAAATTTGGACCAAAATACCCCCAGGTCAAAACAGCCCCCCTCCGCTGCCCCTCCCCCCTCCTCCCTCACTCCGTATCAAAACACCCTCGGATCCGACCATTTGAAGCTTGGTTGAAGAGATTTCAACCTATAATCGAGCAATGGACAAGCAACTAGCAATTTTGGAAGGTTCAATGGTCGCAAAGATTGGTTTATATCCCCGTCGTCGAATTTTTTTTTCCCCATTCGTGAGTTGTTCGGCCCTGTGTGACCGAACAGGTCAATCTGTTCGGCAACACAGGGCCGAACAGAGACTCTCTGTTCGGCCAACCAGGGCTGAACAGAGACTCGGCCAAATGTGGAGCGAGGGGGCAGAGAGTGTAAAAGGGGAAGGGGTAGTTTAGGTATTTTTTTAATTTAGGGGGGCTACTGAGTAATTTTGGGGGGCTATTGAGTAAAAAAAATTGAGGGGGCTGCTGAGTAAAAACGGTGGGCCAAATAGAATTTCCCGTTTCAGAAGCTTTTTGATTTCCACCTTCCAAAGAGTAGGGGCCAATGGTGGGGGGAAAAGAAAAGGGCCAGTGTTACTTCATCACAATAAAAATTGAAATGTCGCTTCACTCTATTTTGGTGCAGACCCAGCCAGTCCTCTTTCAACTTCACCCGCGCTCAATTCGAGTTGCATCTTCTCTTTGCAACGTGGATAAAAATTGATTTAACTATCTGTTTACCATGTGTGTTGCCACATAATTTTTGAAGGGTCTCAGAAGCTTTTTGGTTTCCACCTTCCAAAGAGTAGGGGCCCATGGTGGGGGGAAAAGAATGGCTTAGTGGTCCGCTTGCCCGTATATTTCGGCGAATAGTCAAGGAATTTTTTCTTTTTATTTTTAATGCAGAAGCCGCCAAGTAATCAGGAAAAGATCTATTTGAAGATTACTTCTGATATTTTCTCCCATATTTACACATTAAATATATTTTTATATTTATATTTTAATTTCTGAAATTTTATAATTATTATTTGCACATATGCTAGATTACCTAAATGTAAAAATAAAATCTTTAGATATTTTTATTTCCTCATCCTCAAAATTATTAATCTCTTAACACGTGGCCCTTCGTATTTGATTCTCCAATGGATATATTATAATGAAATAAGGATATTTTTATCTCTTTATGATCCTAGTTAATCTTAAAATCAATAAAAATTATGGAAAGATTAATTTATACAAAAATGTGCCTTTACGTTAATTTTTATATAAATGTTAAGAAAATATGCCTTTACGTTAATTCCAATTCACGTTCCAGTCAACATCTCTCACGTCGCAGTTCATTATAGAGCAGCATGAATGCCTTAAAGCACGTTTGTCTTCTAGCTCTTGCAGGAATATTATTTTTTGGACATGTCGGACATATACTGTAGATCATTATAGAGCAGCATGAATGCCTTAAAGCAACTTAAATTCAAATTTTCATTCAACATTTTTAATTTCATTCAAGTAATTAATCGTAAGTTGATAAAACTATAACTTTTAAATATATATTAATAGACACTAAGGTATTGCAGTTAAAGATCCACTAAAAATCTAAATATTTGGGTATAGTTAAGCAAAAATAGATGAAGGATGCAGTTGTTGATATGGAAAAAAATTGTTTTAACTAAGAGTTTATTCAATGAATTAAAAAATTATTTAGAGTGAATGATAAGAAAATTTATGTGGTTTAGTTTTTTAATGTTTGGATGGATCAAGTTGAGGCCAGGTTAGGCTTTTTTTTGGTTAAGCCAATGTAGTTCTAGAGGATTTATGGGCCGTGTTAGGCTAGCTTTGGTTAACAAACATAAAACTAGGATCGGATCCAAATTTTAGATTGAGTCCTATATTTTTGAATCTGCTACAACCTATAGCTCTTCCAATGCAGATGAAGATGGGTCTAATATAGCTACGAATGGGTCAGGTCATTATTTGACCCAACATATTTGGTCATCCCCATCTTCGTCTAAAAAACTTTCAATCTTCTTATGTTTCAATTTCTTGTGTACCTTTCCATTATCATGGGTCAGTTAAAATGATTGGAGGATCTTTACGGGGAAAATTATGAACTAGACATCAAGTTTAATTTTACCACTCTCAAATTGAATACCTTAGCACGGTAGATAAAAGAATTTAATGGACTTGCAGTGCTGAAGGTCATATAACAACATGTACAGAGAAAGGCCATTCCCCCCAACGCGGCAACTCTTCCTTTTAAGATGTTATTTGGTCCGGCCCCCTTCTTTGGGTTCGTTTGTTGACCATGCTCGTAATGTTTGCACCAGTGACTCACCGCCGGGTGGATTGGACGCTGGTCAAAAACCACGACCGAGAAACAACCATAAAATCAAAGAGAAATAGTTGCCGATTGCCCAGTTTCAGATTGGGACTTTAGCATGCTTAGCAGCTGCATCTACGAAAGCTTGAATTTGGCACCGAGGCTTCAATATACTCGCTAGGCACAACATCAACGATCAAAAGGAACATGTGGAGCACGTCGTTGGCGCTGGACGATCCCATCGTGCCACCACCATCTCTCACGCTGTTAAGGGCCCGAGAGGCAACGCCATGTGAAATGATCCAGAGCTGGTCCCCACTCACCACGCCCATGTTTAGATTCACAATGTTTAAATTCACAATAAGTTATAACTTAAATTTATTTACTATCAATACATTTATGCTCAAATTTTTAAAATTATATAAATTTAATTTGTTAAATTAATTAAAATCTCAAATAGACTTGGTATTATAAAAAGCATCTAGCTCAATTCAATCCCGAATTTCAATCCATTCGTGCCTGGGCCATCATATCGCCATCAAGAAAATGCGTCGACAAAAAAAAAAAGATAAGTAGGGGAAGCAAGCTGCTGCTTTCAAATGGTTGACGTGAAAGGACAAGAAAGTAAGCAAGCTGATGCTTTCAAATGGCTAACCTAAAAGGACAAGGAGAGAAGCAAGCTGCTGCTTTCAAATCGATTGCCATCAGTCTGACACTCGCAATTACTACTTAACGTTGACTGCTTGGCCCATCGGATGGCACTGGTATGAAAGGATGCTGGGCATGCCATTGCTAAAGGTGGACACTGGATCATGTCTGATACGGCATGGCTCAGACTCATCGTGCCGCTCATGGGCCATGCTCGATCCGGCATGGTTGGATCATGCCTGGCACGGCCCACCAAGGAATATTTTAACATGATGAATGTACAAAAA
This sequence comes from Calamus simplicifolius, assembly GCA_900491605.1. NCBI lineage: Eukaryota > Viridiplantae > Streptophyta > Magnoliopsida > Arecales > Arecaceae > Calamus > Calamus simplicifolius. The sequence goes on along the minus strand of UESW01000271.1, from coordinate 2,660 downwards.
TGCTGAGATGGGCATAAGATGTTAAGACTAATGGACGATTGAAAAATGAATAAAACACTCATGTTATTTGCCTTATCCCACCTTCTATATTTACATGAATTATGTTTCAAGTTAATATAAATTTTCTTAAAATTAGAATTAATTTTTAATTCTAACAATCTTGTTCTTTAATAGTAAAAATTAGTTTATTTTAACAAATTTTATATTTCAATGGCAAAGATTAGTTTTTAATCCTAATAAGCTTTTGGCTTAGTATTGTTCTTAATATGCATTTTTTTTCTTTCTTTTCTTTTCATTATTATTAGTTATTCTATATTAGGATTGCTTATATCCAATGCATTTGATCTAAATTGAAAATGTGCTATTCTATATAATCTCCCATCATCATTTTTTAGCTTTTACTGCTACCATCTCAATGCTTTATAGCACCATCTTAAAATTTTTTTCTTATCTACCAAGCCAATTAGGATAGTTCATCAAATTATCCTTATCTACCATTAAAAATGTATTTGAGTTGCCATACATACTATCATCTTAACATTTTTTTTTCATATCCATCAAGCGAATTAAAGTTTTCTATGAAGTCATTATATATTCAAATGAAAATTTTAAATAAGTTCATTTGTTTCTTTCTGATATAATTATCCTGTTAGAAATTGATCCTCACATCCGCTGTTGTGTCTCATGTAAGCGAGATTCCAAAGATTGGCTCTACTTACTTGTTCATCACATGCTGCCCCGCTCCAAGTCCAAGGTGTGATGATTAAACTAAATCTACCTTCCATTGCCCCTGAAAAATCAGATACGATTTTATTTTAGTTTTTTAAAATTTTAAAATTTAATTTAAATTGAATCAAATTTGAATTAAAAAATATTTTTAAAGACTATACAAATATTATATTTTCAACTGTTATAATTTATATTATACTTTTATTTTTTAAAAATATAAATACAATCATTTAATTTATTTTATTTTTATAAAAATAAATTATTTTAATTTTGGATCAGATTTAGATAAAATAATAAGTTTTTATCAGGTTCATTTTTATAATTGGTTGGGATACGATTAAGTTATAGATTTAATAAATTAGTTCATTATGTTTTTGATTTAACCTTTTTAAAAAATAAAAATTTTATTTCATGCTTTAAAATTTGACACAGATTTAGATAGCATTAAAAAAAGTAAAATAATTTATTCTTAAAAGTGATAAATCATTATGGAAATAAGTATTAAATTATTTGACTTTTTTCTTTTTATACGTGCTTTTGCCTATTCATTTTTACAAGTTAATTTACATAAGAAAAAGTTAGTATTTTGTAATATTATTTGTATACCTAGTCCATTTGCTAGCACTTAGATATAGTTTAAATTATTAATTAATAGAGTAAGATAAATTCAAATTAAGACTTTTAAAATCGGTTAAAAGTAGAAATTTAAAGGTTCATACACAAAGTTGCCTGACTTGATTAATGGAAACGAAATGTCTATGATAAAGGTGTAAATGAAGTAAGTTGGTACCTTGAAATATTTAAATAAAAAATAAAGGAGGAAAAGAGTTTTTGTTGGTTGGTAGTGTTGTCATGTGACGTGAAATGTCAGAGTTTGATCCCATTATAAAGCTCACCACGTGATGCTACTATTTGGTGATTTATTGGGGGAGGGAGGGCTGCTTGCATTGGTACAAGATCTGATTTTTGGATAATGGCGACAAGATATGTGAATCATACAAATGATAGTAGAAGTGACTATTTAGGATTTGAGCACTGCTCCTTCTATTGAGAATGTGTATAGAATTGAAGAATAAACGCTGAATGCATGTTTCTCAACCATAGAAGAAAATGAAATTTTAATCAATGGAAATTAAGTATAAAATTTCATTCGGTTGCCGGATCTCAATTCCCACTCAAATAAATTTAATGACTGTTACACAGCATCTTGGAAATATCAAGGCTAATGATAGAAGGAAAGGGACTTCATGCAAATTTTATGGGCCATGTGGCAGAGGATCTGGATCCTGATTTTAACACTGGTGAACCGTGATGACTGTTGAGTTCATTCAAATTTTGGATAGTCAAAGGCATAGCCGTGAAATAAATCCATTCCATTCTACGGATTGGTTTATATGAGTATGAAGCACATGTCTTGTAAATTATTTCATATTGACTACATAGTCTTTCATTCCATTGGGCAGCAAGTGGGCCACATGCAATGCAACAACGCGGCGACTGATGCGATGCTTGGGAGAATGACCATGTGAGGGAAGTGGACGAACTTCAAAATGCACCATTGGAGTTATTAGTGGGACCATGGGCGAACTATGATGAATTGGCTTGCTTATGTGCGGCCACCCAAGTAGGATTTCTTGTAGGACCTTCAGTTGGCCACTCGGATAGGATCTTCAGTTGGCAACTCGGATAGAATTTCTTGTAGGAACCACCCATACAGCCCAGCGGCTCAGACTGCTTGTACGATTTGGACCCTCCGCAGAGACGTGAGAAATAGACCCAGCAAATTCTGGCTGCTCAAGCCTGACAAGCTCTGCCAATCTGATGACGGCATCATTTACATATAGCAAATAATGTCATAAAAAAACCTATTTATAATAATCATTATAATTTTTAGGCTAAAATATGCTTTTCACTACAAGAAAATACTGAAA